>QVOA01006574.1:0-272092 GCA_014825685.1 Pseudomyrmex cubaensis | reverse complement strand
CAGATTTAATTTAACATTCTTCTTTCTGATAATAATCGGTGTGATTGATGGGAGTCTCAATTATTTTCGGGTAACTTGTGTTTCTTTTTCAAAAACATTTGAGAATTAACGACAAAACTTTCATAATGTCGTTTTATTATCATGAAGCTGTAGAACTTTTTAGAAAATTGTTTACTAATCGTTTCTCCTTAGTTTTATTTAAGGACAATATTAGAATTCAATGTATGTTAGGTCTTTCAGGCTGTGTCATACGGATTTGATATTAAGAAACTGATAGCACCAGTGATATTTATACTTATGCATTTTACGTACTTGTCAATCAGCTGCTACATTGCGCAAGAAATCACAGATTACAACAATGACGTGTTTATCACTCTGTAAGAAATATATATGTATATAATATAATTTTTAATTTAATTTTATCTTTAGTTCTATTATCAGTTTATCTCTCGTATGCATTATAGATATAGCGTTCAGTGGTATTTAGCTCCTTTGCACACACAGAAAATGATACTATTTATGTTGCAAAAGAGTAGAAATGCTTTCTATCTCATTTGCGGTGGAATATTTGTGGGATCATTGGAAACTGCCGCTACAGTAAGAAAGATATATATTAAAGTTTATATACAAAACGTGACAAGAGATGTAAACCGGTAAAGTCAAAAAGTTATTACGTTTTTTTTTTTTATTATAGATACTGAGTACTTCCATATCGTACTTTACTGTTATTTATTCTACGCGGCAATGATATAGCAACTGATTGTAAATTAAATAATTGTGTAAAAAAAGAATTATATAGAAATAGAAAAAGTTTGTTACAGAAGTTTTTGTAAATCATTTTTATGAAAAAAAAACGAGCGCTAAAAAGTTTATCTAAGAAAATTTGTTCACTGGAGGGAACGAATGATAAGTTGGATAAATGTTATTGTTTCTAAAAGCTTGACTTGACTCTAACGTAACGTACGCGCGCAAGTATAAAAAAAAAAACTGGTTCAAACACATGCACAGAATGAAACATGTCAAATTGCAATGATGCATATTAGCGAGTACATCTACCATCTGTATCCGGCCATCTGTTGTAAAAAGCGCACTTATAATTATTTTTTCGATGGAAAATAAAACTCGTTGACGGGTTTTTTTACGACTCTTAAGTTGTTATACATATAATTGACACGTTTCCCGTGTTTCTTTAATAAATATAATATTTTTTACACACGCAGAGATGATAATGTTTTGGCTCGCACTGTAATAAAAGTGCTAATTGGGTTTTTGTACGCGTCATTGAAGTAATGGGTTTTTGAATGAACAAAACAGACATTTTATCTCTTTTTTGTGACAAATTGAACATAGTATAATAACTTTGACATGTACATAAAACTGTTGCTTTTATTAAAATAAAAACTCGAGAAAGTCGCAGCAATGTTTTTTTTTTTTGCTTTGCACGCGTTTCGATTCGCATCGTACATAAACTATATATATAAAATTATTTTTATTTTTATTTGTGGTTGCTTTTGTAAATATATATTCTGTTAATTCTAGCTCAAGTGGCAGCGATCTATAACTTATTCAGTCTTTCTTTTTTTTCATCTACTATATTGTTGTTTCACTTTTATATTTCACTTTTCGCTACTAGACACAGAGGCGATGTTAATTTCCATTACAGCATAAGACCGACTAGCAATTTATGATTATACAATCAAAACTTAAAATACATACTGTGTTGGTCTCACGGCCTTAGCACAAGCGCTGCAAACCTGGAGATTTGCATTTCAATTTCGAGTCCGCTTCAACACTTTTTTCCAAAAATTAATTCAAGTGAGAAAATGAGGAAACAGCCCAAAAAGTCGCGCCAAAATAGACCAGTCAATTCAGACTGACGTGACGCGCGACACCGTTTAGATAAACAGAAGCAGAGGAAGACTGAAAGCGGCCACGGCTCCAGTTTAACTGTTCCCGCTTTTCCGTTTGCCAGCGCTATGTCCACGGTGATGCACATTGGCAACTACGTAGCCATGTTCACGAGCGGTTTGTCGGTATGTATGCTACATACACGCATGTCTATGATTCTTTGCGGCACTAGGTATTGCCGAATAATCAACAGATGTCACTATAAATAGAATGGCGTATGGATCCTATCCTATAGGAGTCGTCTGAGCTATAGGTACTTCCAACAGTTCCAACCAAACCTAACCCTATACTCGACTGTATTGTCTGTGTACATCTTCCTGTCTAATTAAAAATATATATTCCATATACCGCTAAAATATTTATATCCGTTTGATGTTTGTTGAATTAATTGTGTAGATACTAATATCTTCATATGAGAAGATTCATCTATTTAAACATTGTTTAACATTCATACATAGTAGTTGAATTCTAATTTTGTGTGACAGATACATCGCCGTAAGAAAAGTAAGTAAGAAAACTAACCTGCATACATGTTTTAATATACACAAATGTAAATACTAGATGATTTCTCGCATGTAAGATTTCAGGAGGAGAGACGTGATAATCAAAATGGTAAAAATAGCAATGCAAATTACGTGTAGACTCGACAATATTGAGGAACTGAAACCGTGCGGACCCGAATTCAGATGGTATTTGAAATTTACTTGCTGCAATTGCGGACAGAAGTCAGATAAATGGAATTACGCCTCTTTGGATGAATCCACACCAGTGACACGTGGAAGCGGTGTTAATCACTTCGTGAGCAAGTGCAAGCTCTGCTGCCGAGAGAACTCTATGGCGATAATAGAAGATTCAATCAAGTCCTTTACAGCAGATGATCAGGGACAGTTTAAAACTATCGTCGTATTCGATTGTCGAGGAATAGAACCTTCTGATTTTTCAGCGAGAGAAGGATGGATAGCCAAGGCTATAAATGGAGGCAAAGAGTTTGCTGATGTAGATCTTAGCGAAGGCGAATGGGAAGACTACTGTGACAAAATCATGGAACCTGTTGGCATATATGAGATCAAGCATAAATTTGAACGAATTAAATAGATTGTAAATTTTTTTTGAGATGCGTATTTTCTTTACTTGTGAATTTTGTGACAATTGACAGCATTTTGAACTTATTAGTGACAAAACTATGTTCGTCACATGTAAATATGTATGTATAAACCACATACATGCGTATACATATACATATAATTTCTATACTTTTTATGATATTTTTGTGCAAATTATTAATATATTCTAATGTTATACATGAAACAATATGTATACAAATTTACACTTATTAAGCTTTGTTCAAGCTTAATTATTATCAAGTTGACTTTTAAGTTACATAGAGCTATATATCTGCAACATTTGTAGATAAGCTTATGCCTGTACCTGTAATTAATGATAAACATGTTAGAAAAGTATCAAATTCAGATTTGATTGATTACAAATAATACACTTTCAACCAATTGTATATTGACTTTATATAAACCTTGTTCTATTCACACATACACACACGTGTATGAATCCAATGTGACTGTCATTTATTTGATAGATGCAAAGTTTTTTTATTATATGCTTAAATAAAAAAAAATATAACTTATCACAGTGATAAAATATTTTATACATGTGAGAAACATGTCTTTCATTCTGTTGTATCAAGGGGAAGAGTAAAAAAAGTACCGCGATCTAACGACATAATATAATTTATTCATAATCATATAAAAAAACCATTTTATTTCATAAATGGCTTAGTACACAAGAGATGTTGTTTGCAACAATAATACCACTCGTCCTCCAAGCGTGTTCAGGAGTTGCCTGTACATACCCTGCGTAAATAATCAAGTGACTAGTCGCATTTGTGGCAAGGGTAATATTGGAAACTGTGTGGCCAACTTGCAAATCGACTCGGACAACTGTCTCTGTTCCAGCGCCAACACAAACTTGCATTTTGGAATGTCGATGCAATGGCATAAGAATCATCAAACTTATGACAAATGTATGTATATATATATTAATTCGCCTTATACGTTTATATAAAAATTAAAATGTTCCTCGGTTAAAAATTATGTTATATACACAGTATTTTTTTTTCACGTATAAAACTTTCGAACAACTTCCCACTTAACAATAGTTAGCGTACCGCGTAAAGATTTTTCGATTGACGATCGAAGTGACTCTCGCAGTCCGTCCCCACAGTAAGCTAAATCAACAGAAAGTCGATCTTCGTAAAAAAAAAACCGGAAAGACAATATAATAGGAAAATAAATCACAAAACGCGATTCTTGGAAGAAACGGAAAACAAAACAATAACTTCGTTTACTTGACGATTGCCTAATGCACTAACACTACTGCCTCTATATTTGTCTAATGCTTCCAATGTACTATGCTCCCTAATATCTAACACATAAATAAATATATCGCGCGCGCGTATTACAATCCGTCGTTCCTGAAAAACCTTCAACATATGAATCACATTTAAGTAACCACAAAATTTTTAATCTAACAATCGATAACACTATTCAGTCTATTCTCACAAAAATATCACTATGACCGAAAATATCGACGGTTTTTGTAACCAGAGTCAAAACTTACGCAAACTACTAATCTTAGTTTCGAGAAATAAATAAATATATATATAAATAACATAAACTTGGACAATATTCTCAACCAAAGTATATCTTTTTCTGTTTCAAACTATGTGCATACGTATGTTTGAAACATTTTTAAAGATTCTGCTTTAAAAAACAGAAATAACACGTGACAAAAGTACAACACAAATTTATTAAGAGAACAATTGGAATGAAATATTTGACTCTGGCCCACGTGGAAGATTTGTAATCCGCTTGACGTAATTCGAACAATTATTTTATCAGCAAATCGAGACTCTAAAGACGCTTTAACGATAATTCTCTAATATTACGAATATGCATCTTGTATTTTTTTTTTTTTGTTTTTTTTTGTTTTTTTTTTTGATCGGTTAAACGGTTCTAATCTACTATCTAGCTACTCTATCATCTTTGGTATACTAAGTTGGGGGATGTTAATTCTATTCAGAGACACAGATGACAATCGCTCGCGGGGAAATTTTTTTTTTTCGGTGACACAAATATCGCGTAGAAATAGGAACATTACGAGTAATATAAGCTAGTTGGTTGTTACATCCCCTTTCTGTTTTGCAAAGAGAGAAACGATTATCGTTATCGACGATTATCGTCCTTGATGTGTGGAAAATAAAGGACATTTACAATTGAATTGGGAACAATAGTGAAGAAATGGATCACACAAAGTACAGCTTTTCCACTTAGGATGTTTACACAGTAAAAGACGACCCCGACGACTTTATGATAATATCTCACAAGCGCTACATTCAATTAAAGGTGATAAATTTACGTGCTATATATATTATAAGTCATATTTCTGAAATAGATCGAATCGAAAAAAATCGAGAGCGTCGGGGAAGGAAAAACTTTGATTTGTATTTTAAATATGTTTATTTCTATTATGCTTTATTAAACCGCATTCCTGTTGTTGCAGTCTGAGTTTTTTCGTGTATGTATAGTTTATTGCATACTTTTAATCTATTTAATTCCCTTTGGGCCTCACATCTGTTTACGCGTTTACGAAATATTTCTTATAAAAATTAGATATATTTAGATGATTAGACATATATGTTGTTGCTTAGAAAGCTTACATATAAGGGATTTCATTTATCTCTATGAGGCTCAAACAGTCAACGCGGGATATGTCAGTCATCCCTGTATTTAGCAAAATGTCCTTTCCCGACCATCTCGATTAAGATTGGGCCGTATTCATTGGGCATGTATCGTTTAATGTTTTCCTAATGTCTAAATCGATTATGTATATACGTTTTGAATCATCTATCTGCTACCTAAATCTCATCGTGATTTCCCTAAATCTGTTAGATGTAGATACTTCTAAACGTCTACGCTTTTTTGATACTGGAATATTAATTGTTTGTATGATTTATATTTTTTTATCATTTTCTCAAGTTTTTTTACTACAAGAGTGTTTCTTTGTTTTTCTAAGATATATCAAAACTAGGAGACACCTCTGAATAGGCCCCGGTAAGATGTCAGATCTGAGCTCAAACCTAGAACGCTAACGGAATTGCCAGAACCTAGTGCAGTCTCGATCTAAGATATTCTATTTTTCTGCTTAATTATTGCAAATTTTGTGATACTTTATTATAATAAGTGATACATATATATATATATATATTATGCATTATTTATCTGAAAACAATTGTTTACATAATAATAATATTGGGAAAGATATTGAAAATGTAATATTACTTCCCGCAGGGAAAAAAGTTCTTCATATACGGGCAAATTTTATATCTAGTTGTACATAAAATTATGTACAATCATGTATGAGAGATCCGTCTCAATCTCACATACAAGTATATATAATTAAATATAATTATTTATAACTAGATATCGAATTTGTCCATATATATAGAATTTTTTTCCAAGGTTTTTACTAATTCAGGATTCTAATTAATTAATCTGCAATATCTTAATTATCTACAATTCCACGTTAGCGTTCCGGAACACACACACACAAATCTGTTATATTCGACGATCCGTATGAATTCTTTGTTTGTCATCATCTAGAGTAATTTCGGAACAAGCATTATAACAAATGATAAGCTAGCGAAGACTAATATCTAGTGACAACCAAAAGTCGGCCTACTTTGCGCGAAAAATTTCAAAGTAAAAACTTCTTAAAAACCGTTAAGTAATAAAAACAACAGAATGAAACAATGCTCAGTGAAGATACATGACACTCAATTCTGACGGTCTCTTTTTCCTACCTCTCTCTCTCTCCCTCTCTCTTTCCATTACTTCTTTCCTCTATTCTATTTTTCTTGCTTTCATATCGCACAGGCGGACAGAAAAATAGAGATTTGATGTGTGCGCCTGCACTAGCTGGGTATTGTCGAGCCTGAGGAGGATCGCGTCATGCGGCTCGACCAATCGCGAATTTACTGAGGAGGGCAGGATCCTGTAACAGCGTGCGTTTCCCTCACGAGAAACAAGGCGGTGCCGGAAACGGCTCAGTCCGATCAATTTTAAGGCAGCTCGCCGGTCAGCAAACTAGTCGGTTCTAAACAGGTCTGCTTTAGAGTAGCCGATTGGTCCTCGAGACTGCGTTTCAGACCCTCTATCGTCTGCATTAACATCTGCCGTCGTAACTGAGACAGTTGATGTTGAAAATATTGCGAGTCCTGGACATTGTTTGCATTAGCTTCGGCCGCCAATCGCTCCTGTCGCAGTTGCGCCACTTTCTCCTTCAAAGATTTTCTTGAGTCATCTGCGCGTAACAAAAAAGAATAATATTCATAGACGAATATATTGTGTGACCGACAGATTAAATTTGCACAAAGCTTGTTGATAAAATAAAATAATTTGAAAAGTGAACTATGAAGAACTGTTATATCTGTACGCAGATATCTACCAGTATCATCAGTTGCTGTGTCACCGTCAGAATTTCTCAGCATAACGTGTTCGCCTAATGTTTTTTGTATTCTACCATACGTAGCGCTTCCGGCGTACACTTTTCTTTTTACCGGCTCGCTTTGCGGACAATAGGAAGAACTTTCTTTAATGGGACCCATATCGACTGACCTACAGTAGAGTCTTATGTTGTAAACATTATATGCAGAGTATCTTTTTTATTTACGTTATCATATTTCAATATTACGTATCACTTACCACTAACATTAAATATATATTAAGTGCAAACTTTTATTTTCAAACTATTATTATTTTATATTGAGCCTCTCGTTTGCTATTGAAGACATTATCAAATCAGTTACTAACCTGAAGGTCATTAATGGAGCTCTCCGTCTTACATCAAATTTCTCTTCAGAATCTGACGAGCTAGACGTCACTCCCTCCTCCTTCATCGGTTCTCTCACGGCGCGAAACTCTTTTCTATCTCCCGCGAGAGAACTTTTAAATGTCGCATTTGCGAACATTTTATCATCGACAGACGTGTTCTTATTCATTATTTCCGGCTTCGGTCCGCCGTTGCAATTTAACGCAATCCGAGGCGATCTATTGCACTCTCTGATTTCGAGTTCACCGTTGCGCGCTCGAGGAGCCTGCACTTGATGGTGCATCAGGCTCCTGCTTGGTGAGCTCTGCGGCGTCATTCTGCGTAGCGTCGCCGGTGAATCCGAACACTTGGACAGCTCGTGCTGCCGATAAGCGAGCGGTAGCTCTTTCGGCGCGAAACCGGCTGAGTTTCTCTCTATGAAGCGGTGAATCGGCGAACACGGTTGCTGAGCGAACTGCCGCTTGGGACTAGTGTGCTCAAGATCACGAATACTGCCGCTCTGCAATTCCGGTTGGGAATTGCGGCTCTTTGACAGAGCCAATTCGATGTTTAGCTCCGTGTTCTTGATGAGCTCGACGCGCTTGTTCGCCAGACCGTTATGCAGTTTGCGCGACGGCGACGGCACGCAAGGCGATGAGTTCTGGTGCTTCTGCATGCTCACCAGAATATTTTCCGCCTCCAAAATGAGTTCGCGGTACTTGCGGTCGGCTTCTTTGTCCGCCTCGATGAGCGCGATCTCCGACGCGAACGTGGTCATGTACGTGTTGCCAGCCACGTGACGCCGCACTATGTTGCCATTTACATAACTTATCTTGAGAAACAAAATTAAAACGATATGATACCTCAATCTTTTGTAAATACGAGATCGATTGAATATTGTGTGAGTTTCTTACCGAATTCGATCGTCTTTTCACGATCTCGTTTTCGATCACGACGGGTCTGATGGCGGACGAGGTGCCGTTCAATCTCATCGGTGAGAGATTCTTATTGACGTCGTGCTTCCTACGCCGCAGGCACATCGGCGTACTGCCCACGCTTCTGCTACCCTGATTGAATCCCGAGTTTTTCAGTAGCATTCTCTCGACCAGCACGCGATTCAGATTCGCCGTCTCGTCGTCGCACCGATCCATAACGGGCTTACGACGCTGAGATATTCTCTTCTTGCGCTTTTCGCTTTGCTTGTCGTCCATTTTCTTATGCCGCGTGCTCTGTCTCTTCGTGCTGGTTCGTGTACTCGTACTTCTGGTAATGTAACAGTCGTACATTTATATAATGCAACTTCAGTATCGCGTGACACAAACAAAGATAGGTGGTAACATGAATTTCAACTCGTTTACACATTATGAAAAATATAAAACGTTGATGGGGATATTCTTACCTTTGAGAGACGAGTTCGTCTTTAGTCCTACGTTTGAGAAAGGATTCGCGGAGTCTGGTGCCGCGTCGACTGAGCTCACTAGTGAAGGCGAAGTAGGTGCAGTGACCGGTGTTGGGAAGATGCCCGCCGCATTCGAGATTGTCCAGATCAAGAAACGAGCCATTGTCGATGTAGTCGAGTTCGTCGTTCTCGAAAGGATCGTTCTCGTCGCCGCCGTCCTGACCAGTGTCGATGTCCGACAGTGAATCAATGTAGTCCTCGCAGTCGGTCGGATCACTGTCTGACAAGATGTCCGTCTCCTTCTCGTATACGTAACTCTCGTCGAATTTGCCCATCATCTCGTTCAACGTGATGTCATCGTCGGACGATCGCACGCTGCGCGTCACGGAAGACGCCGAGGAGCTACTGCTGCTGGCTCGTCGTTGCAAGGCCATAGGAATCTTGGGTCGGAGATCCATACCCGGTGTGATCCTCCAATTTTGATTGATTCTGCGCGAAACGTATTGTAAAACCAAAATGATAAAATTTTTTTTAAAGAAGCATAGAGATTTGAATATATTTAACTTTACAAACCTTTTTGCAAAGGTTACATGTAATTAACACGCGTATAAATAATAGAGATATCAACAAACGAGTAAAGTTTGACAAGCAACACTGTAGTATCACTGTAGTAAATTTTATTTTAATGCATGCATATATTACCCAACAGAATTATTTTATATTACATGTACGCACTCGATATATTAAATTAGTAAAAAGTTATAATTAATATGAGAGTACATGTCGATAATTTACACGATGGTGTAACATTTTATTTGAAAAAAAAAATTGCAATATAATATGCATATTTAATCAGAGCGAGTGTAAATTATGAATGTTTAATTAGCATAAAGTTTACGCATAAAGTATACGCGCAATTTGCAAGCCGATAATAATCACATTGCAAAAGGAATTATTATGCTGATCGATGATGTCACGCGTAATTGACCATCCGCGCGAAGTTAATTGCGAAATTAAAAATTAAATTTGATGTGTGCGCACAACAAAATCCATTCTCGTAATTGCGCGTCGGATCGACAGCCAATAAACTACAACAATTACGTAAGTTTTTTTTTTTTTCGCAAACTTTTCTAACTGTTGGTTTATCCTTTAAGTATATCGCCTTCTCCTTTTCGGTCGACTTCATACTAGAAAGCTAACGGATTTCAGAAAAGAAAGACGTGAATACTTCCTTCCCCACCTCAGTTCGCAACTTACGCAATTAAAAGTTTCTCCTATAAAAAAATTGGATCTATTGAATCCCGGCGAGGAGCGGCGATGTGGCTGTATTGGATTTTCGTCTTTCCAATATTCATCGCGTTTTATTCTTATAACGGGTTACAGGTTTTATTTGACTAATTTTCAATTTTTTATTGTTGTATATAAAAATCATTTTTGATATTTTTATGATTATTATTGTGATGCGATATAAACATTGACACTTACGGGCTTCGACCTGCGCTGAGACTTTCCTGACGATGCTCCCTTCTGTTTTGAAGCTCCCTGCCGTTCAGATTCAGATTGACATCGCTGGCGCTACCTGACGATTCCGTGAGCTTCAGGCCAGAGCTGCTGCTGCTCTCGTCCAAAGCGAGCCGTGACTTGAGGCCGTTTGTGCTGGAGCCGGATGAGTTCGCAGACAGCCATGGATTCGTTCGGATGCGGGAACGCTCGCGGGGCGATTGCACAGAAGCCGAGACTAATGGCGGCGGTATCGACGACGGCACGGGCAAACTGTTCCTCGAATCGGCGGAATAAGATTCCGTTCTGCGATGAAAGTTCTCCTGCTGTCTGTGTTGCTGCTGCTGCCTCTGACCATGATTTGTCGGTGTCTCCGCGCTCTGTCAGTTTTATATAAAGCTAATATAAATTTCGAAGATAAAATATACATAAAACATGCTTCGATTAGAAAAAAATACTGAGAACTTTCATTAAAGTTTTTTTTACAAAGACCAATTTTTTTCTTGTTCCATTGAGAAAACGCGTGCCGCGTTAAAACATTTATTCAGTAAACTGTATATTTGAAGCTCTTTATATTCGTCATTCTGTTTTCGTATTCTCATCCTTATTGTCAATGTACATCGCGATTCTTTCGGTTGTGTGAACGTAACAAGGGTCTCCGTGAGCAGCATATACAATCGATTACAGTCTCGAGAGAAGAGAGGAATCATTTTTCACTCCTGCCGCCCATTAACGTCCGATATCCTGGCACACGTTCCGCGACAAAAATGCATCCCTCTCTCGAGTCGCGAGACTCGACGGCGGCGAAGTGAATCTTGAAGAAAAGTGGCGCTGGGAGAGCGTTTTTCTACAGAATTTCTCGAGCGTATCCTTTGGAAGAGAAAAAAAAAGGCACAACAACGAGCCAAATAAATATTTCTCCCTGACAAATAACAGTACGTGCACCGTAAAGGGAATGGGTCATCGTTTTCTACCGCTTCTCGCGCTTCTCTCGCGCTTGCTTGCTTGCGAGTTCTAACGACAGAGATTCATAAGTTTTATGTTGCGCTGCGCCGCAGTGTGTGTGTGCGTAGCGCGACGATAAACGCTACTTCAGAATGTATACTTCCTGCTTGGCGAAAAAGGCCGGATGTCGTTGAACTCGCGGCTTCAAAGACCAGCAACGAGCAAACGCACCCTCAAGATCTCCGTCCGCGAACACCTGAGGGTGATGTTTGAGAGCAAAACGGTAATCTCGCGCGCGGCGACTCCGAAGAACATTTACTTTCGGCGTACAAAACTATTTGAGGAAGGGTTGAAAGAAACGCGTGTTTGACGGCGAGACGAGCCACCTTTGCTCTTGTAAATACATTAATATCAGGGTGTTTCGAAACCCGTCGCCGCGGTACGGCGCACGCTCGCGGCGTTTCTCAATCGTCGTGTGCTGTCTTGTAATTTTCATGAATTTCATCACTCGGGAATAGTTTCGAGCGTGTTCGGAATTTGCGCGCAAAATGTGCGCTCAGTCGTATCGCAAGATCGATATTTTAATTCGCGAACAACGCAACGCACTTACTTTATTCGAAGTGTTCGTTCGTACTTCCGGCTGGCCGTTGTCTCTGGTCATGTTAGTCGTACTCGCGGATGACTGCCCCCTGTCCTCGACTCTTCCATTTCCTGTTGCGACGGTGCCAGCCGCTGGCAGCTCTGCGGCTTCGCCCGGCAGTCTCTTCAATCTTGCTTTGTTGGTGTTATTGTTGTTATTGTTGTTGTTGTTGGTGGTGGTGGTACCGCTGCTGCTCTGAAAATAGTGGGTGCCGGTCCTAATGTTGATGTAGTACTCGGGCGGAAAACTGGTGCCGGGTGAGGTGCCGTCGGTCGAGTAGCCGGTCGAGTACGCGCTCTCCGGCGAAGAGAGACTCACGCTTCCGGCGGTACCGCCGGAAGTGCCGGACGAGCTGGTCACAGTTGCGCCGTAGCTTCCGCCCCCGTGCAACCGGATACCGTCCACGTTCTTCGTCGGTGAATCTACTGGATGTACCTGGAAAGAAGATCGAGATTCCTCCGCGTGTTACTCCATTCTAAATTTCCGTATTCTAAAAATTTTGCTCATTTTTTATCGTTAGTGACTTCTGACTTTATTCGTTTATTTTTTCAATAATCTCATATTTGTATCATATGGAATCATCAAAATAAAAAAAATGTTTATTTTAAATAGAGAGAGATCACAATTTATATAAGAAACATTAAAAGAGATTTCTTCTTCAGCTTCGTTTTAAACATTTCCTTTATTTTAGATATTTTATTTATTTCGAATATATTTTGCGAATCGAAAAAAATTTGAAGTGTATCGAGACCTCGATGAAAGTCGCGTATTAAAATTCAAAAGACACGACGATACGTGATAAAGAGTGAATTTACGTAAAAAAATTCATAAATTCAATATTTCCTGTAACGTATAGTTTCGATAAGGCAGCCGTCCGATGCATAAAACCTGAGATTACTGCGGCAACAATTCGAAATGGATGGCTTGAGAGATACAAGGGACGAGTTGCCTGGCGCTGTGTGTCGAGAAAAGAATACTAAACCCTTTTTCTGCCCGCCTTAACGATAAGCGTCGACGTGCCCTACCTCGGAAAACGCCGACGTAAGGGTCTGTTAGCGGAGAAACGGACGGGCGTAACGAGCAAACGCTGGCAAGCAGTAGGAAAATAGAGGAAGCACTTCGCGAACTAGTTTGCCGATAATGACGACGAATCCGGCGCGAACGTGTACCTTTCAAGATACTTCAAGAGCTGTTCCATGCCGAGCGATCGCAAGTAAAGCAATTAAGACTAAACTGACTGCTCAACGTGAATATAATTATTATTAAAAAAACCTTCTATTAAAAACAGATTTTTGGACAATAAGAAAAATTAATATTTTCAACGATTTTAATTATAAAAATTGCAATAATAAACTTAATTTTAGACGTGCTTTTTTTCTCCGATGCGAGAATAATAAAATCCGTGTAAAAACAAACCAGAAGTATTATATTGTGTAGCAGTTTTCTACAACGCGCGAACTCTACGTTATTTGAAAATAAAATTACAAAGTACATACATCGTATTAACGTACTAAAAATTTACTTACATTTGTCTGTATGAAAAAATAATTATTAGACTGAGCAATTTACTCACTTGGTGCAAAGCGGGCGATCTGTTGGCGCTGTGGCTTCTGGGAGAGTTGCAGTTCGAGTCGAATCCCTTGTCGCCCTTCTTACGTTCCTTTTTCTTTTTCGATCGCACGATATGCGCCTCCATCCACGTGCGCAATTTCGTCCCGAACATGTTGTATATAAGTGTCGATTATAACAGAACGACGCCTCGTCGAAAATGCTTAAGTGGACAGAAGAACTTCTTCTTCTTCTTCTTCTTCTTCGCGCTACTCTCGTAGAATCGCTTGCAATTGTGTTATTTGCGCGCGCGTCTATTCAAGCGCTCCATTTCACGGTAAAACAGTACTTCTGTAAGAACAAGAACGATTCGCTTGCGAATGATCGTCCATTCTTGCTTCAAACAATTGAAAAAAAATCAGGAACACGCGAATTATTCAAAAGTCTCTACTCTTCCAAAAATGTCTCAAGAATATTTTAATTTTTTAGATATTTTTAGTCATAAATATAAAAAAATGCATGCTATTATTTTAATCATTATCTCTAGACGAACGCATTTGATTTCACTAGAGTTTTGATTTTTCTTCAGATATTTTTAATTACCTCGTAGATCACTGCACGCCGTTCGCCGAATGATCCACGGAACAATTGTTATAGTTATTGCGTTTCATCAATTATTTACACAAGGATCTCGTCGTTATTAGAGTTTTGCTTTTCAATTCGTCTCTTCGTCGTCGGGATCATCAATAATACGTAAACATCTCGCACTAACATGCCGAAGTGAACGTTTCACTTCTTATGTCATTTTTCTCGGTTCTAAAGTAGAGAAGCGACGCAGAAGCGATAAGTCATCATGTTCGTATTGCTGTTCCCCGATCTTGTGACACAATAAATCTGTAACAGAACGTACACACGACTTTGTATACTTGTGTATCGCGAATTAATCGAAAAGCAACGCGATTCAAGTAATTTAAACTGCAATTTCTGATTATTGATCGAACTTCATATCACGTTTTTTTAATTTTTTAGATTATTATAAGATAAATTTTTCGGTTTGGCAAAAAGTTGCAGATTGATGCTGCTATTCTTCAAAGAAGGTTATTTATTCTTCGGAGAAGATTTATTCAATTTTTGAAACAGCTTGTATAAATCTCAAAGATTTCAAGCAAAAAACTTTTCTTTACATTCGGCAAGTCCTGATTCGAGTCAAGAAATAACGAACTCTTCGACCCTCATTACGTCAGGATGGGTAATCAGTGAAGTAAATTTAATTAAGAACCAACCACCATGGGTCCATGCAATTTAACGTACTGGATAATTAACGCCTCACACACTCGACCTTCTGCGTGGCTTTTATAAAAAAAACTTTCTACCCCTCCTCCAAACTTTCACCAAACTTAATTACTGAAGAAATTCGTTTTTCAATAAAATTCTATACAAAATTTTATTTAAAAAATACAGATAAAAATCTCTTTGTGGTTTAATTTAACTTTGCAGAAGCTTATTATTAAATTGAAGGATTACAAAATTGTAATCCTTCAATTTAATAATAAGCTTCTGCAAAGTTAAATTAATACAAGAATAATAGAATCTGAAAGTCTTTTTAAGAGCAGAATTAAACATTGATGTCAAAATGTTACGTAAATTCTCGTAGGTATACTTTTCAAAGTTCTTTGGTTTTTTTTCTCGATTTTCACAGTCTTTTACATATTCATGACATTCAATTATTTTGTATGCTGAACAAGTCGCCGCTCCTGTTTGCCGTTTATATACGCTTTTCGACGCTTCAAGAAGACGCGAATGCAAATTTACCTAAACGCGGTCTAAGGCCGTGTAGGTGCGATTTCGGAAACTTGCGGGTAGAGGCGAGTCTTTTATGGTAATAAGAGGATATAGGTGCTGTCGTCAACTTTTAAGAGGCGCTGTCGAAGAGGGTATTACGAGAGCGCCGGTCGAGTTTTAATCAGGGCTTTCCGTCGTCGTCGTTGTTCCGAAAGTTCTCGGCATATGGACGTAATCAAAAATTATTAAGTGCATTTTTTGCACAGACCGCAGCCTAAACTTTTGGTCGTCGTCGTGCGAAGAGAAAGAAAAGTCCTTTGCGCACGAGCGTAATAATCTTATTACACACGCATTACGTGAGAGAAAGGGAGAGAGAGGAGAGAGAATATTAGCAGCGTTAATTAAACTTCGTGCGGCTGGCAGATTTTGTGAGACATTAAATATACACAGAGGAAACGGGGGGGTTACAAATTTCTAGCCCTTCTCTCCAAAACATTTGAAGCGGTTTATAATAACAATTTACAAATCTTTTCCTTCAGCCTGTATTTTCATGCTTTTCACGTACCACGTCTGAAATACGTTGTTAAAATATTTTAGTACGCTTTCACGTCAACGCGCTTATTAGCCTTTCTTTTTGCAACTGTTCTTTCTTCTCTTTCTCTCTCTTTCGTTCGTATCGTTTGATTCACTATTTTCGTTATCGATTTTTAATTTAGCGCCAGATTTACTACACGTAGAAGAAGAGATTTACACAAGTAGAAAATTATATTGTCTTTCGGTTTTTTGTCCTTCCATATTTGCGTTTTATAAAGAAAACGTTTCTATGTATTTTTCAAAATTTTTTATTCACTACACATTTTTTATTCATCCCCCATCAGTCATGGCACAATGTAATTTTCTCGTTCAGCGAGAAAACGCTACGTCTCCTCGTACACATTATGTACTGAATGTTATATGTACTGTAAGTCGCAGGCCATATGCAAGCTTCGTCGCAATGCATATTTACTCGCGGAGCCGTGCTCCTCTCTTGATCCATCCGCGCTTATCAATCTTCAGAAGGAGAGGAGGACTTTTCGCGAAATAAATATTTCGTCGGCAGAGCTCGCGTCATCGTCGTAGACGCGATTGAATCGTTCTGCGTCTTCTTCTCTTGACTCGGGCGACTCTACGTGAGCGGAAACTTAGAAGAAGAAGACGACGAAGACGACGACGACGACGTCGCGACGCGTCGTTTCCTGAATCGAACGCGCGGCGTTATTTCTCACGGGAATTCACCGACGATAGTGTCGTGACCGGGAGAATAAATTCGGGAAGCCGGGAAGAAGCGACGTTGATGCGACAAAAAACCGCAATTAAAATCCATCAAAATTAAACGATGAAAAATGAGAATCGTGCGAGGAGGCAATCTCGCTTGTCTCTTTTTAGATTTTTTTTTATGTATGCAACTAAGCAAAACTCACAATCGATTAAAAGTCTGTTACATGATAAGCATAAAAATCACGGTCCTATTTCTTGTTTCCTTGCTTGTTCCTTGATGAACCTGACAGGAAACGCTTATCAAGCGACCTCAACGCTCTTTCGCATTTAGCAGAAACTGAGCTCGTCGGATCTCTTAATCGCATCTGACATCGCGACGCTCGTTAAGACGCGACTTGCTCTTCCTCGCGCGATGATCCGATTGCGTGTGCCAACGCACAAGTTATAACGCAGTTAAGTTTGTCGTCGTCGTCGTCGTCGAGTCCCGGGATTTCATTTCCATAATGTTTCGACTGAATTTAAGGACTTCTAGGAGAACAACCCTCCCGCAGAAGGGTCCTCGTTAGTTCAAGGTTCCGACGTTCTCTTGCTTCGCGCACGTCCCCTTCTCTGTCCTTCCCTTCCTGGCCGTCATATCGACTTTGCGCGAACAAAGCAGCCAGCTTTGAACCACCTGCATGTATTCATGAAGTTTGCACGCTTCGATAATTACAGAATGAGTCGAGTACTCTCTCTCTCTCTTTTTCTCTTTCAACGTCGGATGAGGCACTCGATCAAGACGTTCTCTAATTATCCGTTTCAAGCGGTTTTCTAAAGATGCTTGATGAGCACGGCATTTTTGCCAGCCACGGCTGACATCGACGGTTCTGTGTTATTCACACGAACGTGACCGTGTGTATACAGCACAATGCATAATGTAAATGAAAGAATTCGATCGTAAACTAAAATTATCTTTTATCATAGATATTATTTAATAAAAGATGCACACACGGATTTTTGAAATACATCCCGATGTTTTCGCAGTTTACATTATTCAAGTCAGTATACTATCACACCCTAGTATGTTTACAGACTACAAATTATTGATACACTTTATCTGTAACTAAACTCATTGCGTTCCATTTCAAAGGCGACAACATTCCGACGGTGGAAATAGTTAAACTAATATACGACACGTACAGCACACGCATTACACGTCGAGCTGGGGAGGAGATTTCAGGGTTAACGAGGGTTCCTTTGCGCGCCAGTATCGTCGTATCGATGAATGGTCAGAGACAAGAGCTCGTTAGTCTCGTTAGAGTTACGGTGCTCGCAAACAGGCGCGAGCCAGAAGAGAGAGAGAGAGAGTGAGAGAGAAAGAGAGAGAGAGAGAGGGGAAGAGGGTAGTTCAAGTGAGTGCACGCCAACCCCTGTAATTTATTGTGGTCGAGGTGGCGTGTAATAACGATGATATCAGGGTAACTTCTGGCTTGATTAAAGCGAAGCTTATCGTCCGAGACCGATATGTCGTTCCTGCTGGAATTTTCCTATCTTCGTCGACAAAAGTTTCGGCCGAGTCGGCAGAAAATTCGCGCGGGACTTCATCATCGGGTCATCAAGTGGATCCTAATCCGCTTATCTGACAGGCGGCAATATCTGTGTACTCGGAGTATTTAATTCGTTGAACACTAGAGAGACGTACTTGAACAAGTAATTGTATATTATGAATAATTACGGTAATTCGTCCTGAGAGAACTTTCAAGAGAGTTTATTATTAAAAATATATTTAAAAATATGTATTGAAACACTTTCTTCAACACAGAAATGATTTAAGAACGGCTGCAAAGCGCATCGAAATGAGCGTGAAATATGTTGCTCCCGCTCTCGGGTGCGTAAATCGAAATGCCAGAAACGCACGGAATATCAAGGAAAGTTTCGACGTAACACATTGGCTATTAATCATCGTGACCCTGTTACGAGGGTGTTCACTTGCATTTCCCCTCCAGCAAAATGGAAATGCTGTAATAAGTGTAAGAGCATTCAGAACGTCATCCTCGTGCGGAATTCCGAAGTAGTCCAAAGACGAGTTTTATATGCAACGAAGTGCAGCTGCTTGAAAATATTTCATGTATAAATAAATAAATAAATAGATAAAACTGTTCGAAAAACATCGTAGAAATTATACACTACGTGCATGTTTTTCGTAATTAAATTTCTATTTTCACAACTATTGTTGCTTGCAAGGAAAGGAATTTCTCTTCTTCTCTCTCTTTTTTTTTCTTTTTTTTCTTTTTTTTTTAATCTGCTAAATGTCTAAAGGGAGCAGTGAGTTCGAATCCTTCGGTTTAATTTAGCAAATGTGTGTAATATTTAATATTAAACTTGCGCTCGCACTGTAGAACACACTGATATATTTTTTTACTTATTTATTTATTATTTATTCATTTTTTGATAGATATATTTTTAATTACTTTTCTAGCCACAAAAAGCATGTGTGTAGAATTTGTAAAAAAAAAAAAAAAAAGAGAGAAAGAGAGGATAGCATTCCACTACTAACAATAAGATAAGTATATTTTTTAGACACTTCGTGCACTTGCTTTGTAGTATAATACGTCTATTTTTACAAAAACATCACCGACTGCGGGAGATTTTCTCTTCTTTTTTCTTCCAGTTTTTATATCAATTTAATAGACGCCTGGGAACTTTCGACGCCTGGCCGGAGGTTCGCACGGACGATACAACGGCGCGTTAATTACTGCGCGCAGCGGTCCGAGAACAAAATCCACGATTCGACGAAAATTCACAACGTTTAACTTAATGGCTCTTAGAAGCGTGTAAACGACAGTGACACCGCGCGCAACGTCGAGCGCGATTAATTCGCGGCACGTGACGCCAGTCATATGCGCGTAATTAGTGGCGTCCGCGTGTCACAACACCAATGTGAAACAAAAACGTCGTCGTAAAATTTGTATCAACTGTGTAACCTTCGACGATCGCATTCGCTTTTATCTTTGTCAAGACTCGTCAACGTCTCGTTGATCAATATGTATGAGATACCTACAGGACGTCTCCCTATCTTAACTTTACTGTGATGGTTCCTTGAACTAATTCAAAATCAATTTTTTTTTTAATTAAAAAACAAAGTACTAAGCTTGCTGATAAAAGAAGTTAGAAATCTTACATAATATTTAAAAAACAATAAGTAAATTTTATAGAAAAAAGTTACGTGCCAGCAAAATAGAAAAGAGTAAATGTAAAACTATAAGTTATCAATTTCTGATTGAATACATCGTTTTTATGAAACAGATATGATTTTTCTCTTTGTTCCTATCTCCAGCTTGAATTTTTCCCTCTGATAATCTCGTAATAAAATCTAAGTTTATGCGACACATTTACAAATGTATGTATGTCTGCGCATACTAGCATGAAGCAATTTTTCAGTCCGAATTGCTTCCGTAATAAAGAGGAAATAACTTAAGCGCCGGATGATCTACGGCTTGTACGCTAATCGTGAATATGCAAATGTCAACCTTTATCTAGCGCACACGTACACGCCTGGTACACGTGTACGACTTAACGTAGGTACATTGATTAGGCGGGTATCACACGCGATGTAACTCGAGATTTCTCGTCGGATCTTGATTGCGCATCAACGATTTTGCGCATACACAGCGGCGCACGCGATCGCAACAAGACTATTAATGTAAAAACTTTATTTTCTTCACGTGGCGTAACATGAATCGCAAGTACTTTACCACTTGTTCTTATCTCAAACGTTTCTCGCGAACCACCACTTTCGTAAACGAGATGACGCCGCGGTGAAGCCGCGAAAAATTTATATCTCGTTTCACGCGCATTGTGAAAAATTTTAAACTTTTATATGATCTCACAGACTTAAATTCTTCGAAACTGCCGAACCTTCAGATCTTCGATTTGATAACTTCGACGAAGAACATTGAGGCAAAGAGAAGTTGCTATTGAGTTTGCGGAACTTCGGATCTTCAAAAGATCTTCTCTACGGCGCGGCGTAGGAAATTCTCGCGCCGCTATCAATGATAGAGTCGAAATCAAATTTCGACGTCCAAGAGAGGTATCATCGAAAAAAAGAAATCAGCGACTCTGTGATTCGTCACGTTTCCGTGTTTCTTTCTCGCGCGAGATTTCGCTTCCGGGCGAGAAGTCGTCGGCCGGCTTTTCCTGCGGGACGCACGTGCGACGGATTAAAAGCGGACGGAAATTATGGCGGTGGCAGTGCCGCTGGGATCCCCATCCCGGACATCCCACAGGACCCCACATCGCCGGAAATAAAGGTGCCAAGCTACTTGGCTGAAGGGAATGGTTAAATTCACTGACACTGCAATGCGGCGGGCCAGAGCTCAGCCCCTCGATATGCGCGAGTTCCGCATGGACCGACACCCTTCTTTTGATTCGAGGGGGAAACGGAGCGATGATAACATTCACCTCGTCTCTCTCGTAAAAGTGTTTTTTGTAAAAGTTAAATTCACAGAAAAGAAAGTCAAAAGACGCGAAAGCTTCGTAGGACAATAACGATTCTAAGAGCTAAATATTCCACGTGTTTCGAAAATTTCCCAAAATCTTTTCGAGCGGTAAAGTTTCAGAGTTTCTCTAAGTTTGAGAATCTAGAACTTCCAACGCGCATAATTTCGAGCGAGGCAAGTATCAGCCTCGCGAATGTACGGAATATTCATGTCAACAGAATCTCTTCTTCGCATATTGCGGCTGCTCTGAAACGGGCAACACAATGAACGCTGTACTTACCACATCTTAATTATTTAATTTCTTAATAGTAGATGTTGCAAAAACACGCTTGCATAATAACTCGCAATGTCTTATTTGTATTTTTAGAAAAGAGTTTTTGCAAAAGATTCACATACAATAGTGAGCAATTTATTTCCCTATTTAATTCTCAAGCATCGTCCTGACTTTTGTTGCCAAAAGCCAGAAGGGCTGAACGGGAGTAATGGCGCTGACTGTACGTTTACGATGTGATTTAAAGTTCCTCTCGATCGAAACACGTTCTTCCGTTCTGGTTACGAAGAGCAATCCCTTAGCCCAGGGGAGCTATGCCGGCGATTCACCAGAACATTCCTTATAACGAAGGGGCCTTTTGGAAAGGGGGCGGATTGTTACCAAATGCTATTTTACGATGTAACGACGATCGTGAATGCTAACTGATCCTTAGTCCCGATTAAAGTCAGGCAGACACAAAAATATATTGTACCAAATTGTTTAAACTTTATTTATACTTGTGTTTAATTTAATTAAATTTACGTACTTATAAACATTTATTTTACAACGTATCTGTATTAATAATTATACTGATTTTATAACAATTTGTAAATGAAATTTATGTAAGAGAAGAATTACATAAATTTGATGTTAAAGAAAAACACTTATTTCATTAAAATCATATTCCCTTTTCTTTAAATATTCTTTCTTAACCAAACGTATTTAAAGTCGATAAGCAAAGATCCAGACAAAATTGCGACAGTATATCGAGAATACTTTTAAAATCTAAAAATAAGTTAGAGAATCTGACGGCTTTTAGCGCACGCATGTTCGGAATACGCGAGTGTCCTCATTTTTGACATCTCATCGCGACGAGGCCATCTCCTCTCGGTCCCGGGGGATGATTCCCCGACGATGACGACACGTCAGACTTTTGCGGGAGCGACATTGCGAAAAATTCGCTCCGAAGATAGTACGGCGAGCATGAGTCACCAAGCGCTACGACGACGAATATAAAACGCTTTAATTAGAAACGCCGTTTAATTTTTGTCAGCTCACGGGAGCGACGAGCTGCGAAGTGGTCCCTAATTTAGATTCCGCCTCGCCTCTGTCATAAAGTCTGGAAAGAGGGAAAGGACGAGGAGGAGAAATAGCAGGACACCAACGATAGACACGTGGAAGACGCGATAAACCGGGAACAAACAACCAACGGTAATTAGCGAAATGAGTTCGCCGAGCGCAATGTTGCGTATTTGTTTTAGCGACGAAATATATTGACGCGCTGAGAGCAATACAGCGTCATTAACGTCCGCACGTTAGTCGGGATCGGGTAACGCGCGTGTTTATCTTCTGACGTTTCGTCCAAAAGTCTGTCTTAAAATATGTGTCCGGGATTAATCGTTCCCATCTGCGGGCTTGACTTTAGGGCGTGTTTTCCTTTCATTCCCGACGAACTTCAACTCGGTAAAATGCTCCTGGAGCGCGGAAGTATCGCGCGTATAGAAGACAGAGTCTTCGCGGAGGAGCTGCGAGAGACAAGTTTACGAGAGATCACTTGAATGGTACACGCCGACGTTATAATTTCGCGGTGTGGTTTCATCTCGTGAGCTTCGCTCACTCTTTGTGCTGATTGCAACAAAACAAACTTGTTAATTAAAAACAACGTCGTCCAGAATGCGAAAGCAAAGTATACAAACAGAAAATTCCGCGAGGTTTTTTTCATCGGAACAGCTTCGAATGCCGCGGCTTCTGCATTCAAGAAGACAAAAGAGCGCTTCGGATAATTGCGACCGCGAGTCCTTCGGCCGCGAAGTTACTACTAATGATACTCGTTAAAAAGCATTCAGGTACGGTAAGAGCTAAGTCCGAAGTGAGTTCACTTCGGCAGCAGCTCGGTTCAGCGGCATAAGAGTCCGTAAACTTTGACCGAAGTTTCGGCTCGAGTTTCACGAAACGGAGCTTTGGAGCAAGAAATTAACACCGGTAAGAACGAGGATGCTTCAAGGTGAATTAGTTAGCGCGAATTTATAATGAGAGTTATACACGGAAACAGTATCCGCCGCGAGCCAGAAGAGAAGAAGTCTTTTTCGGACAAGTATTAAGACGATTGTTCGTTCATTTGTGTCGGGCTAAGTGCGAGTCGCGACACTCGGCATCACTTCGCGCGAACTTTCCTCAACGATCCACCTTTTTTCGCGCCGTGAGCGATGCTTTCTTTTTTCGACACGAGAAAATGCCAGCTGTTTGATATTCCTTGTCGCTGAAAAAAAATTATTTAAAAGAATCGACGATTCTTCCTTATCTCGGAACAATTTTAACATCGCAAACGATGTTAAAACAAACGTTTACATTCTCATGCTGATAATTTCGAACAATCAATAACTCAATGAGAATCCATTTGTGAAGAGAATCTCAATTACGATAAAAGTGTCGAGATACGATTATGGGGGTGGTGGACGATGATGACGAAAATCGACCTAGATATCGCCGGCCGAATTTGTTCAATGTTTTTCCCCCAACTGGGCGTGTGATGAAAAGTAGCGAGGGAGAAACGGTGCGTGTGCGCGCAAGAGTGCGGCTTGTAACGCGACAACCTAAATCCTATTGGATCTATAGTCGTGGATTAAACTAAGGGAGAAATATACACGACGCACGCGCGTGGGTCTCAAAATGTGGGCGACGAAATAATTACCTAGCTGTTACTTGCCGCACAAAATGGTCAATAGCGATTGCCGCGCGAGGCGGGTCAACAATAAATAACGCTCGGAACGAATAAACGGATAACAGCTTCATATTTATGCTTTTGTACGAAATGAGCACTTTTGGATATTTGTTAAAATATTTCTATAGCTATGTGAACGTGTACGTATCGCCTGTATTACTTTTTGTATTTAAAATCTGTATTACATAGACTTCGAGCCAGAATTTTCCGATAATTTACTTTCCAACGCGCGTGTTCGTATTACGTGGTTTCGAAAGAAAAAAAATTATCCGATGAAAATAAAATTTTAAAAGAAAAAAATTGTTAAAAAATAAAATTGCACAGATAGTTGGATATCGAGGATGATGCTGTGCATCAGTGCTATAGACATATTAACTCTTAAGAAATTGATGTCGAGAAAAACGATGAGAGTGCGCGATAGCAGATCGCAATCTCGGTAATTAGCTTACGCGTTATATTCGATCGCGCAATCCCTATCTATTTTTTTTTTTTTTACCGCTCAATTTATCGAGAGCGAGCGACGAAGTGGAATATAAAACGCGTTGTCAATCGGAAACGCGAATCCCCGAGACTTCGGACGTAAATCCCGAAGGTCCTTGTGATCGCGAAATTTACATTTTCATCATCTCGGGATTCCGCGTTTTTTATTATTCCCGTCGTCGTCGCGATATGGTCCCGACGGTATTCAACTGCATCGCGTACGCGTTTCCAGCGCGATGTAATTCGAAAACAAAGAGAGAGATAGAGAGAGATCGCATCACGCGATCGCGCCAACGGCGACGTCATGTGCGGAATAATATTTTGCGTTTCTTTGCCGAGAGAGGCGACATAATTTTCCCATTGCAAACGCGCGCAAACTTCGCGCAAAAATTGCCTTCCGCGTCAAATAATAGACGGATTTTCCATCCGTACACGTGTATATCCGCTCGTTTGCGAGCTTAAAAATATTTTTTTTTGTTCAATTCGTAGTATGTTTTTAAAGGTAGACTGTTTTCATATTTTCATATTTGTTTTTCTTATGCATAGGTGCAAATCTATGTGTTCTCTGTTTATACGGTCTTGGATATTGTACAGAGACGAGTAAAATATAAAAGTGCGAACGTAGTTAATAGTGAACATAACTGACTTTTAGTAATCGGACGAATCGAGTTCGAGTACTGCTGCGTCCGTCATATAGTTGCTTCGATTTTGGCAAATAGAATGTCTGAATAAAAGCAGGTAAATGCGGCATGCAATTAACGGTGTAATTTACGCACATAAATAATAATGTCACGATAGTATCAGAATCACGATAGAATCACGATAGTATCGGTTTCATCTTAATAAATCGACTAACGTGTGAAATAAAAAAAAAACATAACATGAATAAATTACTTGCGCTAGACTTTTTTTTATAACCGCAACGAGAACTGATTTCTTCTTTAAAAAAAAAAACAAAACATGTAAATTCGAATGAATCGAAATTTTCCCAAATAACTCGATGTTAATTGTCAATTTTATCACAATTACTTCTTTAATTTGTTTTTGTCGTTTGCTTCGCGTGTGGAAAAAATTATTGCTTAATCGAAATCTGACAGAATAGTCGCGAGCGGGGAGAAAAAAATAAAGCAATAAAAACTTGAAGAGACGTTTCAAACTCGCATTGACTCGGTTCAAAATGATCTCACGTATAGTTTTATCCTCGCGCCAATTTCAACTTTTATCGTTCCCGGAGCTGCTTATATTCCTCACTTTATGTCGTCGTATCCATAACGAATAACTTCTAGGTATAGTTGTGTTCTCGTTCGCGAGGCAGCTCGCACACGCGAGGCACACGTTGAATTTCTCACGAGGCCCGAGGCCGGAAATTTCAGTCGAAATCTCTCGGCAGACTTTCACGAGATGCGTGGATAAAAGCCGGCGAACCGATCTGCACAAGGGAGGTTGAAGAGAGTGCGCGCGCGAGAAAGAACGTAGAGAACGACTACCCCAGGGGGGTAGTGCACTTTTCCTTCGTTTTACGGTCTTTCAGCGGAAACAAGGTCCAAACGTGATCTCGGAAATCACATCTACACATTTTGTATCGCGCGCGTGAATTTTGCACGCTAGAAAATCCTCACGTCGAAAAAGCGTAGACATGAAAGCGAGAGCTTCAATTTCTACTCAAAGTCATATGTGAATTCTTGGTTTTTTTGTTACAGTTCAGGATAACGTAGTATTTTCACGTTAAAATTTAAAAGATACACTGACGTCACGTTAAATATAGTTTCTAAACGGCAATAAAAATATTTGTTTTACTTTAATACAGATTACAAGTAAATAAATTGTGTACACGAAGAAATTCAGACATGAATTCTTCCAATTTCGTTTGCGTCCAAAACGCGCGCGTGGATAGATTTAAATTCTCAAATATAACTTGTATTTATAGACATTGTTGTTGCATCAAACTCGCGCAAAACGAGATTATGATTCAAAAATTGTTACAAATTGTCAGAAATGAGAAAAACGTAAAAGAAATTAAATGTGGAATAGAATGTACGAGTGTGTATAGAATGTATAAGTGTGCGAAACATTCATTTAAAAAAAAAAAAAAAAAAAAAACAGATCAAAATGCAATGCAAAGTGATACCCAACGATTCATGTCGCGGCAGTGTTCTGAAAAATTCATAGGGGACCACCCCTTGCGTGATTGCAACACAGAATAGAGGATATCGCGCGGAAAAGAAGAACGTGAGGAAAGAGGAGAAGAGGGAAGAATTATTGTCGTCGTATAATAGAATAACCAGATTTGCGGTGAATTCTAAGAGCACCTTAAACGCCGACGAACACGATTGCAAAAAAAAACCCATTGGACAACCACTACGGAGAAAGAAAAAACTTTTCACATCGCGCCTTCATAAATGACGCTTCGTTAAAGCGAAAGAAGGGTGCGAATTCTTCCTCACAAACTCACCCTCTTTTGCCATGTTTTCAGAGCAACCCCACGCATTTATCAACCGTTGCCGGGATATATATCGTTGCCTCCCGTAAAATTTGTGACGATGCAAATTGTGTCGATACACGAGATAGGATCGTCAATGCAGATGACTGGTTGCCTCCAAAAAAAATGTAAAATAATATTCTGAAATATTTTTTATATTCCTATTAATTCTTTGCAAAAGAGAGAGAGAGAGAGAGAGAGAGAGAGAGAGAAAGAGAGAGAGAGAGAAAGAGAAAGAAAGTGTGTGTTTAATTAAAGACATTAAAGATATTCAGACAAAGAAACAATTCTTTCTTGAAAAGTGGAGTGTTTATTACAACAGTAAAAACTTATTCATAATAACACTAACTCATGAAATTAAGATTGAAAATTTGGACGTAAAGCGATCAAAAGCAAATAAATAAAAAAATACGATCAATAAAACTACCTAGCTCCGTCGACACACAAACACTTGTTTTCTTAAAGCACGGTAAAGCTTTCAGGGAAAAGAGACCATATATCAGTACTTTGGAAACTGGAGCATTCTGATGTTATTCCGTGGTCTCAAGATAGAGAAACACGAGCGTCCCATATTTGAACATATGACATTTCTCTAAACTTTGACTAAAAGCACGATACGACGTTTAATAAATCATGGTTACTCTTTTCAAATTATTTAAATATGACGATATATTTTAACACATTCACGTAAATTGAGAAAAATTTGTATATTAATGTATAACACACAAAAATACTCAAGTCACAATAACGACAATATATATTTTATAAAGAGACTATTAGTCTGTTTTCAACATCATGAAAGCATTTTAATAGCTACATTTTAATTTTTTGACGTATAGTAAAATAGATTGTTCAAATTAAGGATTCAAATAAGATATATGGTTAGTTTTTTTATTAACTTTGCTCTCTCTCTCTCTCTTCTTAATAAGAGAAAGTGCAAAATATGCACGTATCGCTTCGCGTGTAACTGCACTTTGCCGATATTCCACGCTGGCATGCGTCACGATAAACGTAACACTATAAAATTTAGTGGATCTGTGTGGGCTTTCAGCAAAATCAAAAATGGTCAAGGGAGCTTTTAGCTCGACACGCCCGCGGTAGAGTCTCGTGATGCGCTTTGCGTTCTCGCGCGTCATTAAATTCGGATCGAAATGCGCTTATGCAAATCACGTTTCCCATCGAGATCGCTACAGAAGCAAAGCTCCGATCCCGGTGGCCGCGTTCATTACAAGCTACTTTCTTCTTTACAGCAATCGGGAGCGCAAAGAGAACGAAATGACATAATGGAACAATGATGAAAAGAAACGTGGCGAAAGCACTCTTCTTGTTGATTGCATTTAATGTTCTCGTGCTTAACGGAATTTATTTATCTCGTTTCTCCGCGCGAGCAAATATTGGACGCGCGTGCGAGGTCTTCTCGCATGTGAGAAAAGATTAGTTTACATTCAGTTGGGACAGCCGCGCTATTGGCATTATCGTTTCTGAGATTATTTATAGAAGCCGTGATCGATGCGTCCTATTTAAACTTACTAGATGGTAGAAAGAGCAAGATCTCTCTCTCTTTCTTTCTCCTCTTTTAACACAACAACTTGTCAACTACAAGAACAAGAGACTTTATCGGATCTTAATCAATTTCCGTAATTTGTGGCGTAAAACGCCACAAATCTGGACATATCTACAAAGTCAGAGAAAAAAGAAAATAAAACACGCGAAAATCCCAATTTAAACTCTCATTCAAATGTCAATAAAGCAATTTTCGAGAAATCATTTCCAATAAATACTTAATCATCCCGTATCTTCATGTCTTTCTCGGAAATATTCGTAATATTCACAGCGTGATTTTCTTTTTAAGAGAGAATTTTGCTTACGATATTTGAATTTAATTAATGAGAAGCGGGAAATCCGCCGGAATCCGAGGTGAACCCGCATGACTTCACAAACGCTTTCATTACGTTTTCTTCTTCCACGCGTTTAATTGAATTTGCAAACAAAAGGTTCAGCAAAAACAAAAAGAAACAACACGTTTAAATTTATGGCACTCTTTCTCTCAAAGTTTTTTTCTTTTGAAAGAGAATCAACCGTTTCGCCGACATAAAAATGAATTTCCCAATGAGAAAATCGTCAAGAGAGTATCTTTGCTAATTTTTACCTCATCTACTTGACAATTAACTGAAGTCGTAAATTGCTCTTGCTGTCGATAGAATCGCGAGCAGTGTGTCCAAATCGCGGGATTTTATCGCGATGAAGAACAACAACGTGGAAATCAAGTCGCTATCGAACCTATCGTTCGCAAAGTTTTAAGCTTCTTTCGGAATAACTAAAGCTGCTCAAAATTTAATTTGCATCCCGCCCATTCGATAATCTCTTGCGCCATCCCCTTGGACTCTCTCTCTCTTTCTCCTTCTCTGTCTACCTCAATCCTCCCTGCTCGATCAGTCATGCCGCTTTGTCTCTCTTTTTCCCGTTTTTTCCTCCCTTTCGGCCTCCCTCTCTCTTGGGCCGCATCAATCCACCGTCGCGGGCAAAGAGCCAATCGTTTGCGGTGCAATTTCGTGCGGATCGACGCAGAGCCAAGAGCTACGTCGATGAGAAAAAAAAAATATTTCGTCTGACGGAAGAAGAAAGAGTAAAGAAAGAAAAAGAATTACACAGAAGAAGATAAGTCTAGACAACGAGAAAAAGACTTTCCGAAGATAGTTGTATGAGGAAGAAGAGAAAATAAAGAGAAACAGAGGGAAAGAGAGAGAGAGAGAGAGAGAGAAAATCTTTTGTGGAAAAAATATTTAATCGCAGAGACAGACGGTAACTAGATATAAATGGTGTTAGCGAACGCGTTAATCTTTTTCACGTGGACGACGAGACAGAACAACGTGTGCGCAGGACACGAGATACGAGGTACGTGTTATATACCGCGGTGATCCCTTGTGTTTCCTTTTGCGCGGACAAGGAGAAAAATAAAAAAAAACGAACGACAGCAAAAAATATAAAACATTCGAAGACAATGGCCGGACCGGTACGAGGTGTACCCTTTTTCTAACGCGTTGCTTTCAGTAATTTCATTCAAACCCGTCCAGGATATGGGCGCCAGGACCCTCGTATTGGAACTATGTATCGTCCATTCATTCACGCCTCGCTACAACTCCGCGCAACAATAACGCAGTCGAGACACCGCGCGCGATCTTTTTTTTTTCTTTTAAAAGAATGCCCCATCGCAGACATTTCCATCCGTTGCATTGTGCGCTACCCGCGGAGGAATTTTAATTCGCCATCCGCCACACTTTTTTCCAATTCCGCTGTTTCATATCGGTCTAGTCGCGAGTGCGGCATCTCATACTCGTATATAGGTAGCACACTTGCTTGTTACATTGCAATTACATCACGAGCTGTTACACGTACATATATATCTTGTTTTTTTTCTAATTATTTTGATCTGATTGATATACTTCCGTCAATGATGACTGAGATCGATAAAGCAATTGATATTAATGGCACCGTATTTAAGCGTGATGAATTGCTCGTAAGGGGCGGCAATTCGCATGAGTGCGGATTCGAGTTCTGTTGGATCTTGGATTACCCGACCGGCGCGTGAAATGGTCCGAAAATAAATTTGAGATAATCCCGCCAATATCCCGTCGTTAATTTTCTTCTCGAGCATTCCGATTGCCGGCGGCTTAATCCGATATATTGTAATACGGAACTTGGTGCGTAAATTGAAATAAATAAACGATATTGCGTCAACATGTGGTACACAGTAGACGCTCGCTTTACGGGACAAATCCGATTATTACTCTGCTTGCGTCTGAATAAATGCTTTTAATATAAATAAATTTTTAAGCGCGTTTTGGTTGTTTTCTAAAAAACTTCAGTTATTTCATACATCAGTGTGCTCGCGCGTAAAATAAGAATAACAATAACATATAACGCTCCAGTACAATAGATAATATGACGCAAAAGAGGCGGAATGAATCGATTTCGAGCAGGCTGTAACAGAATTTACATCTCGCCGATATCACGCTTATGGCTAATTTAACCAGTCGTAGCCATCCGCGCCAGGTGTTCACTGGTAGTCGATAAATATAGTTTCACTACCATCGCTATCCTCTCTTCTAGACAAAACAAAATCAGCGTCGTCGTTCGTTCGCCGAAAGGACTCGTAAAAGCAAGAAAACTTTCTTTCGGTTCGTATTTTTCGACGTGAAAAAAAAGTTTGCCAGCTGTATATCGGGGACTGTAATTTCATTACAACCCCGTCGGTCTGGCCGGTAGCGCACCCGACGATGAGGTGAAATTCGAATTTCCATACCCGAGTGGTGGTTACGCGCGGTAAAGCCTTTAGTGGCCAAATTCTCTTTCTCTCTTTCACTCTCTCTATCCATTTTTCTCCCTTTTCTCCTTCACTCTTCCTCTTCTTTTCTTCATTTCTTTCTCTCTCTCTATTCGCTAACAGGCGAATACACACGCCGCTATCAATTAATTTGCGCTAACGAATCAAAAGCTGAAAGGCTTGTCAGAATTCTTCGAATAGAAGATATCACTGAATTTCTTATGTATTGTTTTATATTAAATGAACGTGAAAATGTGCAATCTTATATAAAATATTTACATAAAATGTTAAAGATTGTTTGTGTGTTTATATTATTAGAGATAAAAATACATTTATTAATTTTTATATTAAAAATCAATTGTTATTATGTAAACAATATTTAAATAATTAGTTCACTCGATTGATGAGTACTGACAGATTGATATTAACCTCAGACCCTTACTCGGAATCATTGAAGAGCCCGATAATTCCGAGTAAGCTGTCAAACTTTGTGTCATTCACGGTTGACACAATAGAGGAAGAGAGAGAGAGAGAGAGGGACTTCGACGAATTTTCCAAAGTCAGGACACCCTCTCTGCTTTCGGCGGGTGCAATCAAGGGGTAGTCTGGCGCGAGAAGCTGCAAGGGGACTGGAAACATATGCGGCCAAGTAACTAAAAGGGTTCGATTGAGCACCTCTGTCAGTGGCGGGGCAATGGTGGTTGTCATGGAAACCTTCGGAGCTCTCGCCCGCAGCCAACCCCCGGATCTACAGGGTGTCCAGATCGATGCAAGAAGACGCAACAATCGAAGTCGAGGACTGATCGACCGATTTGACGGCGGGAGAATCTCGCGCCAGTCGCTCAAGTCGATCGTCACGTCGAGCATTTCTCTCCATCTCTCGCTAGAAGAAAATCTATTCTATCTTTTTTTTTCCTCGCAGAATTGCGAGAACTCATCCTGGAAGTGTCTGTCGCGTAGCTCGTACGTTGCGACGAAACGGGAAGACGTATAGTCGGCGTGAGGCAGGAAACGGCAACATCTGCGGCACGGCGACTCGATATTTCATGTTTGCGCGAACATTTTCACGTTTTTATAATAAAACAAGAAGTACTAATATCTGATTTTTTTCTTTGTTTTGTAAAGTTCTTCTGAATTTTAACTCTGAATCGTCGGGACTTTTTCTTTTTTTACATACATATACCATTTGTGTTTCCCATACAAAATTGATGGATACTTAAATGGAACGTTATTCCATTGGGACCACAAAATAAACGACTTCCTTTCCCTCCTTCTTTCTCATTCTCCGACTATCGACACATGATTTCCTCTTAACGCGCAGATTTCATCTGTCAACTATCTTCGTCCTCCTTCTGTGCCTCTTCTCCGAGGCACACTGTCAAGCAAAAGCGTCACTGTGAGTTTATCGAACGACCGCTCCGGTCCGGCGGAGGCGGGAGGGAGATGTGACGTTTATCTTTCCAAGAGGGTGCACTCCCCCTTAAGGCCGCGAATGCGGACGCTGAATATACAGTCGTGCGAAACGCGATTTATTCCTCGGTAAATAAAAGGGGTTGCGCATTCTTGAATTTTTGGTCGGCACAAATTGCTATTCAAAGAATTCGATCCGATCTGTTGGTCGTGACAATCGCTTTTGAAGAAATCGAAAGAAGAAAACACATTCTCAGTCGAGAACATGTTTGTTAGTTTTTATCTCTGCATTTTTCTGCGATTAGATTACTTTCTTAGGTCAGAAGAAATTTTACATTCGAGATGTTCGTATACCTTGGAGAAATTCTTCGGACGCAAAAAGTATAAACCAACGCGGCCAGACTTGGCCGCGAGTTCTGAACCGTCGCAAGAACGAGCATCTATAGAAGATCGATCGATTGGTCGATGCCACGACAAGGGCATCTGATTAATGAGTGCTTCTCGAGAGCAGCTAACGATCCAGAGAGAATGAAAAGGGTCGACTTCTTCTTGATTGCGAATGCAATTTTCGCACAGTATATTGTTCGCGATTTGACTACAGTAACATCATCGCGACAAAATTTTTTGACGTTGCAATTAATGCATCGTAAAACTCGAAAGAAATAGTGAACTTTTTTTTGTATTATCTCGATTTTAAATTTCTACTTACGCACACATTCTTTCTAATCAAAAAGATTAAAAATTTTTTTACTCTCTTATCTAGGGAAGATTTTTCACAACGTCGAAACTTTATCGAATTGTGAGAACGCATGGTCAAGATACCAACGTATGTTATTGCTCGCGATATTACAGAAATTCACCGGCGGATTTTCAGGCAATTATTTATCGGAGATAAGAGGAAAACGGGAAAGCTGCGCAAACGCTAACTATCGGTTGTGTGACAAATCATTCGTTAAATTGATTCCTCGGTTCTCGTTCGCTCCTATTATCGACGCGCGACAAAAAAAAACCGGGAGAAAAAACCTTGCAATGTCGACAAATCAAAACCGAATCGGGATTAAAATTGTTAATTCGCGATGATTGCGTACCGCAGTTGCAGTGTTCGATCTCGTTGTTTTTTTTATCGGCCCTGCAATTTTCCATGTTTCTATTAGCTACCGTCTTTATACACACACTCGCTCGCTGTATCGTCCACTCATTACGCTATTGAGACATTAATGATTCAAAAACACAATCACATTTGCTGCGTGACTACATTCGAAGTATTTAGACGAAGATTTATTAGAAACAATCGTGAAATATTAACATATAAAGTAAGACACGTGCGTGTCGAAAAATCTCGCGAATCTCACGTACACGATTTTCGAGGAACAGAGGAGATTCGTTAAATATTTATTGACAGTCACAACACTGTTGCAACCCTTTTGCAACTTTCTCGCGAACGAACACGTGCGACCGTCAAGTGTATCGCGAGCAAAGGAAAATGTGCACGTGCGCCGGTTTACGAATAGACGAGACGACGAAGACACGAAAAGAAGAATCATCGGCCGAGAGGGCGTCGTTAGGTTTTTTTTTTTTTTTAAAGGGACGCCACTTCGTCGTTTAAACACTTCCTTCTAAACATCGCGCTCTTTCATAGCTTTCTTTGTAGATCTCTTCCCGAGCCTGAAAACTGTGACTCGAGAAAAAAACATACTGTCGTCGACAGTTGCGCGCGTGTTAGCGCAACTTCCGGTGCAAATTATAACAAAATTAAAACAAAAAAGCCTGATGGCTGTCCTAAACTGTTGTAATTTCGTTATAAAACGTTCAGTTTTTTCTACTGAAAATCGCGTATTAAATCGCATCAGGAGTTAAATTATCATAAAATCTCGGGGTCGTAAAGTCTCAATTTGCGTACTACAAAATCGCGTGCGAACAGCGTGAAATGAACGGTTCTGTGTTACGTGAATGATCAAGTTACGTGATCGCAAGCTAAGATCAAGATTTATACACACACTACAACTCGTGTAGATTTCAAAAAGTGTTTATTCAAAATCTTAATATTTTACACACATTCAATTTAGCGTTCGTCGATACTGTTGCGTCCATTATAGCTCGGAAATATTAATTATGACAAGAGATAACATTACGTGGCGACGACGAGCTCGGAAGTGATTAATAAACTCTTAACAAGGCTGAACGCGTTGCAAACGATAAGCACGACGATGTAAAATGTTCCGATAAAAAAAATTGCTGCAACGTTGCAGCACGTGGGAAACAAGCTCAGTCAGGCACGAGAGAGTTTGCAGTAGCGGACGAAGAAATTACAAAATTTCGCGAAAATAAGAGTCGCTGTAATTATCGTTTTACTTTTCGAAATATCACGTTGTATTTTTCGCGAATGTTTAAATGAAGAAAACTGAAACTTGGCGCGGGGGAGAATTTAATTTACAGACTCTACAACATTTCTTCATGCAAAAGAAACTCAAGTGCGCGATATTGCACACCTTGTCGCTCGTGCAAGCGCGCTTTCAACGACTCGCTTTCGTGTGTAACCTAAGCGCGATAAGACAAACGTCTCGTGATTACACCGTCGCGACGTCTCAGTGAGCGGCTTGTCTCGCGAGAATTTTATCCATCTTAACGCACATTACACGTGGTGTGCGAAAAACAAATACGTACATATTAATGAGAGACAGGTTTCTGCACTGCGAGATATCATTTTTCAAACAGTTAAATTGTGTATATTAATATCGCGATGATTTAGTGTTCAAGTTGAATCACGATTTTGAAGCCGCGATGTTGTATGCAGCTTTTGTCTGTCTATATTAACGATGTAAAATATTGGAAATATGACCCTCACTGATCTGTCATCTCTGTGCAAATGGATTTGATTTAACGCATCTGGAAAATTGAAACTAAATTACACGCGAAACATGCGCGTGCTTTGCGCGATGTCACGTGTAACGTGATCACAGCGAAGACACGGATGGTTCGTCTCTGGCAGACGGCCCGATATTATGCAATTTCACGACTACACGGCACGCGGCATCTCTAATTAATGAGGTCTCATCGATTTTGCCTTTCTTTAGCGAGACTCGGTAATAACGTCAGTGCATGCGTACGAAATTGCGAACAATCTTCACATTCTCAATAAATTTCAGTAATTTTTATACGCAATTTTAAAATAAAATTAAATATTCATAGATTTTAAAGTTATTTATTATAATTTTTTTTGCATCATACCTGATCAAAAAAATAAATCAAGCGCCGTCGCAATTTGTCTTCGTGCGTTATACTCACGTGTCACGTTACTTTTTGCTACTTTTTTAACGAACATGTAGGCTGAGTGATTAGATAAACACACTCAGGATAGTGGCGTAATTAAGTTCGATTCGCATGCGCGGCTGCGCAGATCACGTTACCGTGTTTTGGGATGTTGGTTTTAGCATTACTTCTGTCAATATTGGCGTGCATCCCCCTCTTTAGACGCGTCACGCACATTGCCGGGGATTACGTTTCGATGCGTGAACTCTTCGTCGGATGAAATAGCTGAAACCCAAACGGATTTCTCTTCGGATCAATGTCAACTAACGGATCAAATTCTGTATACGCTACAAAAATCTATTCTGCAACACGCCTCGCGTCATTCATCTCTTCAAATTTCGCATATGTATTGCTAACGTCTATTTATCAGCTGAATTATTATAACAATTATTATAACATTCTGTGTTTCTGCGTGTCTTTGACAGCGGAAGTGTGATAACGATATACGTTCTATATATATATACATGGAAAGTGGAACGCTCAACGTCACGTTGCGAGTTGCAAGGACGAATCTAATCTAGACGCCATGTTTCCTTCCGCTTCAAAAGCGACATTGCTTCTTTTAGTGTCAAAGTATTGATTTACACGGCGCACACAAACGACACGAGATATACAAGAGTACGACTTCACGTGTCTGTAATTTCCACACGTGGGAGGCGTTGATGCGGAAGCTTGTGGAAAAGTCTTGTGAGCGAAAGCAAACTGTAATTCAACCGCGAACGAACAATGTCGTTAGGCGTTGCGAAAAAGATAAGGCGACGCGAAGAAAATCAGATTAAAGGCTCGTCTTTGTGTCGCTTAACAAAACTTCGTCAACTCCTCCTCAATCGCAGCAAACGAGTTGCCTCGAGAGATTCGCTCTCACAAACGTGTAGATATTTTTCGGGCGATGAAAGTTTATGCGTGAGATTTAATTATGTGTACCTTCCATGAAATGAAATATTCACAGACGCGGAAGTATATTTCTTCCTCGAAGAGGGAGAGTTTCGCAGTTTATGACCTATTCATCGCGAGAGGAAACATATTCTGGTGATTAAGTGTAAAAAATGGATGTTTGAAGATACGTGAGATGTCACGGAGGCTTGCAAAGTTGCCTCTACTCGTAAGAATATTTCATCACACCGCTGCATCACACCGCTGCATCACACCGGGGAATAAATGAATCTCACTTTGCGCCCTCGTCCGCACAGTAGATAACTTCGTCGGACTCGCGAAGCGAAATTTCCCCCTTTCTCCCAAAAGCTGCTGCGTTTTAGACCTGCTGCGAGTAGATTGTAGTAATCAACGCAAAGCCGGCTACATAATTCGCACTAACTCGACTATTTAGAGGAACGCTGTAATGGGATTAAGTGCGCGTGTTTCAGTAGCAACCCTTTTGCATATCTGGAAACGAGCGTTCGCCCGTTTACTTGTTTAGAAAATTGTTTCCAAATCGATGGATCGTGTTTCGTTTGAGATATCGCGAGATAGATACTACATGTGTCTGTGACAATATCTAATTATAATATAATCAAAAGACAAAACACACACGAATCTGCTATACAATTTCTTAGTAATTTATAAAAAAAATATATCAATCGAATAAAAAAAAACATTATTAAAAATATATATTTTTTTAGCATTTAATTATTAAAATTACTACATCCTTTACATATTTTTTATGCTTAAAATATTCATATTTATTATCTTGTTTTGCTCGAATACCTACGTATAATTACGAAAGGTCAATGTCGCCGGGAAACAAAAAAGAGACAAATGGAAAACTCGCAATTTTCATAATGCACAATGGCGGAAGAATTATCACGGGAAGGCACCTCCGAGGTCGAGCCCTATTACCGTTTCTTTGTCGCGCACGGGAGAAATAGCGAGAAGAGCCCTCATTGTTGTGAGGACCCGCGAATAATTACGTTGAAAGTTCCTGGCGATCGAAATTTTAAGAAAGACGTACGATAATCTCTCTCTTCGTCCTTCGGCGACAGCAATTTGAAAAGACCGCGGCTTTTTTGCCATGGAGACGAGTGCCACTCAAAGGCCGACTCGACAGAGCGAATCCACCCTCGTCAAGTTCGTCGGAGTGGCCTCGAGCTCGTTAGCACGGCCTAACATATGCATTACACACGCTTATAATTCGTCAGCTTGGCGCCAAAGATACATAACGAATAGGTCAGCAAAATTATCCGAAATCTTTTATCAGACAATTGCCGTGCAATCATCGAATCAATCGTTGTTTTATCGATTTTATTAACAGGTCATTGTCGCGTTCTGCTTGAGTTGATGTTTTTTGTAAACAAAAGATAGAAAATTTGTTGCATTTAAATATAAAATATTATATATATAAATTTTTTTTTTCAATTTTCTACATTTAATCTTCCAGACGACGCGAGAAATCGATTGTGTGTATGTGTGTGTGTGTCTTCGTCCACAGGTTGTCAATTTAATCCGACGAAATAAACGCGTCAAACTGTAGAGAGCGCGTATGTGTTGCGTATACAAATGGCATGCGAATGGCGTGATCAATATTACACGTGTTCGTCAAACGTGTGTTCCGGACAGCAGCCGGCCGGGTGTTGCGCGAGGGAGGAGGCGCGGCTTATTTTCGTCCAGTTAAATCCGGTCGGACGCCTCTGCGCGGACGGTTTCGCGACTTCCCAATTGTGCGAGCTGATCGTGCATTTATGCTATCGATCTCGTCTCAGGATAGAAGAGGTTCGAGACTTCGGTCCGATTTAGAGCGGCTCTTCGCCCAAACAAATACTCGACGCTTTCGATTCTTTGTAACGAGAGCCTCTCATCTTTGCCCGCCTCGTCGATTCGGTTTCTCTTTGTTACATATAAAAAACCACTCGATCAAAAGGTTCCTTCTAAAGAGCCTGTCGAATTATTAAGTTATACAATAAGTGAATAGAATACTGCTTATATATTGAAATATGTCTTTTGGGGTTGGATATAAAACGCAAGTCTAAGTGTTGTATAATTGTCCTTTGAGAGAACAATAAAATATATTTAAAATACTTGTAAAGTTATTTGGAGAAGAATAAAAAAAACCTCCACTTAAGAGAGATTTATTTATTACTCCAATTAAGACAGATTTATTTTAGTAATTTTTTAGCCGTATGTATGTCTGATTCAAAAATATAGAAAAAGTCTCAGTTAATCTTTAAATATTTGTCCTGGAGTTTTTGCGAAAGAGGATTTTACTCGCGAGAGAGTTCTGTATATTTATAGCTCTCTTAAAATTGCGCACACTGTAAAGTTAATTTAAACCGATCTACATTTTCACCTCAATCTCTGCGATCGAGTATATATATCTCGTTCGCACATGCGTGCAACCTTCAGAGAGTGAAAAATCGTTTCTCTTAATCCGACACCGGTCAGGGATCTATTACGGCGTTTATCGCGTCTATCTAGATCGTTGCCATTTAAGAGTGCATTTGTGTATATATTCGATATGTCGCGAGTCAAGCTGCTTCGATATTCACGCGGAATGGCTCCTCCGCTCTATATTGTCCGCTGAGAATGATGGCGCGTCGTTTAACATCCGAGACGCCTACGAGAGAGAGACGAAGTAAGATATTTGTCCGCGTTCGTACGAGCGCACGTCACAGTTTCGACAATAACGCCCGGCATAGCTAGGGGAGATTCCGGTCTTGCGAATAGAGAGAGAGAGAGAAAAAGAAAGAGAGAGAGAGAGACAGAGAAAGCACGTGCCGATAAAGGGGCGTCGATAAGGATTTCCCCGAGAGAGTACCCTCTCGTCGTGAAGACATCCGACTCCGAGGAAATTCCAAATACCAGAGTCTCACGAATCTGATATAATCGGCTGAAAAATGCGCTCTCGAATGAAACCGGATCGGAGAAGAGGATTTCTCTTTTCAGTTTCTTCGTCCCTTAAAGCTAGAACTTTTTTTTCATTTTTGAATGATCAAATTTATTTTCGTACACGAAATCTCTTAGTAATATACGCGAAATATATCATTAATATATATTTTCTATGTTACTCTTTTCCAATTTTCGTTTGGTTAAAAATTTGCAAATAGCATTATGTAAAAACGAGATATATCCTCGTCTATAAAAAAAATAATAAATAAAAAACCTGTGCGTACGAATGAAGGGTTAAAAAAATTCTGTTAGAGATGAGTGATTGAATTTTTTTGCGGCGCGAAGTCACCCCTTGAAATATCGCATTGATAAAATTTCACGGGATAGTAAATTTCGCGAAATTGAATTCGTCGCGATGAGAAAAGTTGAACGAAATCCCAAGTTTCGAGGAGGCGGAGAGACTTTTCTCTCGCTCATCGCGTTCGAGTTTGACGATGCATAGTTCTCGCGACGAGGACGAGGAGGAAAGAAGTAAATGATTTAGGGAGCGTGTTCGTTTCTCCGGTATAGACAATGACATTTCCTACACAGTGACTTTCAGGAGTTCATTACACAACAGAATGGAGCGTGGAACGATTGCTGGAGTATTCAGCGCGAACTGATCGCGACAATGTCATTAGGATTCTAAGCGGCTTTCCGGAATTCGGGGTCAAAATCAGAAAATCGATCTCACGTCTTCTCGCATCTCTTCACTAACAAGTGCGAAAGACGCGAAAAGACAGTTAAAAAGTGCGTAAAATGTTTTGATGTTTTATAAAAAAATTAAATAATAACAGTAAAAAATAATTATCTGTTGACAACAGTTTCTGTGCTATCAAATTATGTAAAAACGCAATTTAAATTATGCAAAAAAAAAACACGTTTCTGAGAAATTTTACTTAAGCTTCATTAGAAGCGATACGCGATAACGGCGTTGAAGCTGAGACAATGATAATCGAATGAGCCGTAAGACATATTTCGCGGAACTTTGCAACGCAAAATATACGCAGTCGCAGTTGAGCTTGGCCGTCGGCCAGAGCTAGAACGATCGAATGGTAGGCATTCGGAGAATCGAATAAACCAATTCCTTTGATACCGCAACTGGCCATCACGCAAATGCGTGCGCATGATTCTCCGACTGGCAGCGTAAGTTCTATCAAAGAGCAAACACGATCTTTTGTGCTCGACTCTGACGGGAATTTTGACTAGAAAAATACTGGAATTTGCACCAAGTAGTTAATCGAAATAGAGAGATTCGATCCGATGCGCAATTGAATCAACCGAAGCTAATTGCAAACGTTGTGTAAACACGCGCCCGCACGTTGATTCATCTCGTTCCGTTACACGATATATTTGAACGCAATCTAGTTTTTTTTTTTTTTTTCGAAAAAGAGGATAACCGCAATCCCAGAAAAGAAGCCATTATATCTCGCAGATTATCGTCGTTTATTATTACAGTGCGGAATATAAGCGCGCGTTAAGAGCCATTAATAAGAATTAAAGGCGACTCATGGTGGGTCGCGAGCGATTAAGTGAACGCGGGATCGACTCCGAAGGGACGTGCACGCCATGATAGGTTCGTTTTGTCTCGGTGCTTTCCGGGATCTTCCTGGCGGCAACAGCAATACAAAACGGCGACGCCGGTGGCACGCGTTCGTGAATTTAAATGAAACATTAATCAGGATACGTCAGGGGGAATAGCAAGAGACTCCCCTCTGCCAAAATTTGTAGCGTTAACTCTCTTTCTCTCTCTCTCTCTCTTTCGGGGATTTAATTTAAATCAGCCACCCAGTTGCACCCGCGCGGGTTTTTGTCAACGCAAAAACAATGGGACAATCCGTTCTTTCCATCGCTCGGAACTCTCTTTCTCTCTTTCTCTCTCTCGTTGTCAATCCGATTGTTACTGCAAATACGCTGAGATCCGCGCGACAAATTGATAAGCGACACTCACAATGGCGAGCCTTGTGCGACTTCATAATATAATTTTTCCACGCTGAATGAGACTAGTAATTAGATGCGAGTGTTGCATTTGTTTGTTATTTCATTTAATAAACTTTTAAAGCTCCGAGCAGAGATTATTCATAATATTTACAGAAAGTAAAATGTTTTGTTCTCATAGTTGAAAACAATGTAGTGATGAAAATGTGTTAAACACGATGTAAAATAAGGATTAATGTTGTAGTAGTATTTAATATTTGAACATAAATAAATGTTACACACGCACACATACATAGTGTATAATATTATTGAATCGCGGGATAATTTTTTTATTAATAAACTCGTGACTGGTTTAAAGATCAAATAAACGCCACATTCAAAAATTTCGTTTGTCAGAGACTGAAATTTCTGTCGGGAAACGCAAATAAAACCGAGTCCCTGTGATGCGGAATAAATTGCAACCCGAATGATACGTCATTTGGAAGCGAGCAGTGGAACGCAACGCCGCTGCAACGAAACCCTAATGACGATGCCAAGCTCGGGGTGGACACGAGAGAGAGAAAGAGAAAGAGAAAGAAAGAGAGAGAAAGAGAGAGAGAGAGTGAGACGCAAAACGAGAGGCGAAGAGAAAGCGCTTCACGATGAAATCTGATGCCACGATAATAATCACGTCCACTCGGCGCGCAATGAATACTTTCCTGCCTGCGCGATATCACAACAAAGCCTTACATTAGCATCACTGCGCGTCACAGACTCTCGTCGTCTTCCACCGATATCAATCTATCTATCCGAGTCGGCGGCTATCGATCGCGCACAACTAATTGGTAATCTTCCGCAGCATTCGCTCTCAATTACAGACACTCGAACGAGATCCAGTAGCTTTGCATGAAATGCTATTACGCTTCACATATCGATACGCGTATCTATGTACCATTCACATGTATCAAAAATATCGATAACATTTCAATACACGGTTTTGTTACACTACTCGTATCCTACGTGCATTGTATATTTTTAAATTTATCCGCCACAACGTATTGTTTAACAATTGCTTACATAGTCATGCGATAATTAATTTTCCAAGAATTTTTTCCGTCAATCCTCGACCTTTCCACAACGTCTCTCTCAATATTTTTAAACCTGCTTTTTCAAATACGCATTATACACGCCCGAAAAAAAAAAATAATCACCGATATTAATTGCAACATTGACCGCTGCGTTAATGAACGAGCCAATGAGTCGCATAACCGGACATAATCGTGTGTAACGACCGACGCCTTATTACGATTCATTACAGTTCGCCGCAGTCGTTGGTTTACATCCTCGTAAATCTCGTTCGTAACATTCGACGGAATCATTTCTTATGTGTGACGCGTACTCGTCGGACGTGTTAAACTGCATAATAAGTGGTCCACGAAACGATCTGCTTTCTGTATAAGGCGATAATTCTCAGGGTAAGTCTTGGTCGATCAATCGATGTTAAAGAAAACAACTATAATTTTCGGCTGTTCGATATACTCAAGGAGAAAACGTCTTGATAAAGTATAAAATTATCCATCTCGTTTTTCGACATTGGATCGTATGTAATTAGACGTATTCAAGTCATGCGTGTAATTACATTTTAATCAGAATTTATGTCACCACGTAAATACTAGCTTGCATACAATATAATTCTCGTCTGCTATAACAATTGCAACACAAAATTATTTTCTAACGATATTATTATCAAACGATCAAGTTGTCTACTGCGCGCCTTGTAGTTTCTCTACAGTTTCTCATTATTCCGCTCGTGATTTTCTATCCTCTTATTGCATCCGCTCTTCTTTTTACGATTTCTTCGATATTGCATATCCGGAGAATAAACGCGAAACGCGACGTTTTCATTACAGAAACATCGCGGATGTTGCATTTTTCTTGCTTCTGGAAAAATTCTCCAAGAAGCATCATTGATGCGCGCCGGCAGTAACGAGAAAAGAAAAACCCGCACAGTTGAGACGTAACCGCAACTATTTCTTCCCGCTAACGTAGCTCCGCGTTATTTTCTTACTCGCGGAAAACCAGAGAAAAATATCATGGATATGAGAAATAAAATCGCGTCGACGATAAAACGGCGAGTCGGTTACGATACGACCGAGAAGAAATTCGGACGTACATACAGAAACACAGGAGAAATTTACGGGAGAGAGGAAATGCGGAAACTTAGTCGCGACGACGCGGCTGGAAGTTTTACACGGGTTGGAGTAAAAACTTCTCGTCGACACATTATGTCGTTTTCGAGCGCGAAATTTCTCGTCGCGCGATTTTCCAGCGAATTTTCCGCGCGACAACGACGTTCGCACGATGAGAGATGCGGAAAATGGAAGAAGTTTACACGTCGCTGCAGCGAATTTTGATATCGGTCCGAAAGAGGATGAACTTCGTCGTGTAAGTTCAGAATTTTAATTTAAAAGTTAATCATAAAGACACAGTAAAAGTAAACTTTAAAATCTACACTTAAATTTGAATCTTCCACATCGAAGAGTTTAAAATCCCAAACACACAAATCTTGAAAACATTATTCGCTCGCAACGCTACGCTCACACTTGAGTTTCAAAGTCTCTTCTGGGAAAAAGTCTCTCTCGGTGACAAACTGATGAAATAGCATTTTTATCGTACACCCGGATGCTCCGGGTATACGTACGATCGAATGAAATTTTTCTTCAACAGAAATGACGTCGCGCGCGCTCTTTCCGAGGGAAGAAAAACGCTTAGAACGCGAGACGCGCGTTTAAGAGCCTCGCGAATACGCAGACGACGACGTGCGTATCCGACTCTGTCGCATTAAGGATACGAAGCCGAGGGGTGGCTTTACCCGCACGCGGGTAAATCGCGACAGCTCAGCACCGTAAAGAAGCGTAGAAAGAAAAGAGGAAAGCAGAAACAGAGGAAATCCGAAGAGAGGAAGGATGAGTCTCGGAGGGGAGGTCCGACATGTCTAGCGCGTCGGTACTTGTGTCTCCTCGCCTTGTAGGAATTTCAGAGGACTTTCCTGCTGTTTCCTTGTTTTACTCTTTTTTTCGATCCTCTCTTCAAGTTGTCTCTCCATTTTTCTCGCGGTATTCAATAGCTGCGCGCAACTAAATGTTAGCCGAGCTCGAAATTTCACTACACGCATTTCGTCTTCGTCCTCTTTCATTGAAGAAAGAATAAATTTATAATAATACGTTTTTTTTTTAATTTTAGCTCTCTTTTTCTTTGTCTCATAGTTCTAATTTTGTAATCTTTCCGTCTGTGTAATTTCGCGCGACTGATGTTAATTATAGACTCAAAGAAATATAAACGAGACATTCTGCGTACTTGAAAATTTACGTTTCGCAATACTGACTTTTACCGAGATGGTAAACTAACCAAGTCGAGACTTGTAATATGGGAATATTACGCGCAAAGTTTGAAAATCTCGATGGACACGAAGATGAATTCGTCTCCGCATTTTCCACCGTACACTCGTGTATACCCTCGCTTCCTGTGTCAACCCTCTTACACACGTGTGTTCTCCGAGTGTTCCCACGAATTGTCCGCCACCCCTGGAAAGTCCTTTTCTCACCCCTTCGTGAGAGAGTAGCTCTCTCCAATTGTCTGGACGGTCCAGTTGGTATTAGTGTCTTTCTGATATAATCCACAGTACTTTATCCTGTCAGTGTGGAGAACGAACTCACGTGAGATAAGAAGAAACGAGACGCCGCCGCTTCATTCGTGAACAGCGAAGAAGATTTGTTTTTATCTCACGCGTCTCGAAAAACGTCGAGTACGGTTTTCTTTCTACGGGAGAGAGAGAAAAATTGCAACGTCCCGTGTCGGATAATCGCGGAAGGATGTGTATTACTCCTGGGAGACGGCGCTCTTACCGGAAGTATGTGAGAAGGGTCAGGTGCCGTCTACGAACGAGTACAGCGGAAGCTGAGAGAGAAGCGATCTCGAGTTCGTACAAGAACAGTATATTCGCTCGAAGAGCGACGGATAAAGCCTCGGGTCATCAATTTTAAGTTTACGTTATCGAGAAAATGGTTGTTGTTTCAAACATAATAAACGCTTTATATTTCTCTGTACTTTTTTATTGAAGTCACTTAAACTTGTACAACACCGGGAAATATTTTTCAAGCTCTCAGTGCGAGTTTTGCAAAACTTGCAAAGAAAAAGAAGCGCATACTTCCCAAAGATTTCTAATATTTCTCTTTTTTGCGTTACGCTGAGTTTTCTTAAAGATCATCCTAAACGCTATTTTATCATTCAACAAGCAGAAACACAATTTACGAGAGGTCATTGACAACATAGAAAAAACTTCTACTATCACTTCTACCGATATTTTCTTTTCACAAAATAATCTCGAAAATATTATAATAAATGTATCACGAATTTTGGATAAGCTCATTTTTCGGGTACAAATTAGATAAATAAGACAAAAAAGCCGTCTATAAATTTCAATGTCGAGTTTCTTTCGAGAGTTTTCTCAGGGGCTTCTAGCACAGACAATCATGCGCCCTTTATGGTCACTGAACGAATCCCATCGCAGCTTCTACTGCAGTTCCTCCCTCCCTCTCTCTATTCCTCCCTTTCTTCCTTAACCCCTTAAAAGAACTCTCGAACGCAGCCTTGAATCCCCTGGGATAACTTCCTACCCACTCGATCCTGACTCGAAGCTCTCTACTGCGCCCACGGGATATCTGTTTCCATTCCCGTCAGAAGACTCTCCTCATAGAATTAAATCCTAAGAGCGTTTAATTAGATACGTGAGGAAAAAAGATAAAGATCTCTAAACGTCAAGTTTTTACTTCAAAAAATCGGCGAATATCGTCTTAAGAGTTTGCGTCATCTAGAATTCTGAGGAATTTGATCTGCTTAATTTAAATCACTTTCTCTACTTGTTTGTGCGTTTAAAAGTTATAATGAACAAACAATTATTCGTGAAATAAAGATATTTAAATAATTCACTATATACGCGACATTGAACTTTAACAAACAAAAAACAGATACAGTTAATAAAATTCTAATTTATTCCATCATCTCCTAAACAGATATAATCCAGATTAGCCTAGTTTTCAGTTGAAAATAATTTTTCAATATTTCTTCGTATATATACAAAAACCGCAAATTAACATCGCCTAACGTCCGCATATAACGTTTTCCGATATATTCCACGTTTTATCGGTTTAATTGTGTGTGTGAACTCTGTCTGTGAAAGATCAAAAATTCTTTTTTTGCAGAAAACTTGGATATGAAAAAGAGAGCATTACGCAAATTCAAACGCCGCGACTCTTTCATCTCTGAAAAAGCGCGGAACGTCGATTTTCTACGCACTTCGACTTCGTCGCAGCGCAGTGCTGCACTGCAGTGCTGTAACTCACGCGTGCTCCATTGCTAAAGGCGCCGCAAGGCACAGAATGGAAGTTGAAGTTAAGGGTAGCGGCGATTAAACGACCGCACATTTCGCAGCAGCCCCTTTTTCTTCCGCGCGCGCGACAACCCTCGTTGGCGAGCAAACGGCAAGCGCGCTGTTTTCGTTTTTTCTTACTTTTCGCGGCCAGCTCACCCGAGCCAAGAAAAACTTGGATTCGATCTCAAGATTCGAGAAAATCCTACACGTATACGAGCCGTTATCATTAATTATTGCGGAAATTACAGCTGTCCGCCCGTGGGCGTTGTCGAATTATGACGCGTCAAAGTTTAGGGAGAACTTCGAGCGAAATTCTTGTTGATACTCGCATAATTCGATAAATAGCATATTGCTGTATGAAATATATATGTATAATATTATTTTCTTGCTGAATATAAAAAAGATGCAACATTTTTAATAATTATAAACATGTGATCATTATTATGACAAATAATGAGAAGTATCTTTATTATGTCAAAATACGTATAAGAAATCATTATTTTTAATTACCTAAACCAAATTTTTGGACACATATTGTATAAAAATGGACGTAAAGGACGTAATTAAAAATTTTCGAGATTTTGTCCACATATCTACGTGTAAAAGTTCTAGAACGGAAATTTTTTTTACTCTCTTTTAAATTCATTGTTTCGCAAATATTAATTTTAACACAAGCAACTCTCGCAAACGAACAATCTCGAAATAAACGATGAAATGTATATACATATGTGTACGCAATCGTGTTACGCGTGCAAATTCTCTCGAGTCACGACCATGACGAAGAAGCTACTTAAACTTTCTAGCGGGCTATCCGATCACCGGAAGCGGGCGCGATGTAATGGAGATGCGAGTTTATGCGCCGCTATATACGCACATTTCCGTCGCAGAAAGAATCCTCATCGCCGTCGGAAAATCAGGCGGCGGCAGCCTGCACATTTTCTGCGGCCCACGGAATTCATTCATCGCGCCAAGTCTGGCTTATTCTCTCGCCAAGGCTTTTCCATGAGCGCGGGGTCACGAGCCACGTAATAGCCACGAAGAGAGGTGCGCGCCTCTTTTAGAAAATACCGGGAGAAATTCGCGGAGAAATTGCGGAGGAGAAGAACTTACGAGCTCCTCGATGCGCTCCGAACCAACCTGCCAGCGCTCTGAATCCTATCGACGAAAAGAATCTCCCGACTCGAATTACGGTCGCGATATATTCTTCGTCGGTGAAAGTAGACAAATAGCGGCGAATTAGCGAGATTACGTATCACAATGCATAATAGCGAGAGAGATTGATAATGAGTCAACAAAATACTTGACAGACACTGATTGTTTTGTACTAACGATAAGATACACGGTAAATTGTGTAAAATACGATCCGCAGCGTGAATTATTACAGCTTGTTAATAATTTACGACAACTTTTTATAAGCTCTTTGATCACACGCGTTTTATAATTGATTTAATTAAATTAACGTTATATATAATAATGTTTTGTCCCTTTGTTCAGTTTCCTACAAGTCTCTTCTCCTCTTCTGAAATCTCATTTTAAACGTGCTCGCGTATTGAACATCGAGAGTTTCGAATCTTCAAGTTGTTGAGATTTCAAAGTGACTCGTAACATAAAATACGATCGCATACAAAAATATAAACATACATATATCGTAACTGTCAAAAATAAAATTTAAATCTTCTAAAAATCTAAAATCTCTACTCCGACTTCGACTATCGCATGTATCAGCGCATTCATAGCGTGTTTCAGCATCAATGCTCCAAAAAGTAAGATTTTTAAATTTCTACGCTCTAAGTACTATTAAAGTGCTTCGACATGCAAATATTGGAGCAATTGTCATGAGCTAAGTTAAATATTGTTCGCCGGATTCGATCACATCGTATATTTGCCGAATGCCAATCTCCGATCCCCGGATCTAACAAATGCTCCAGATCGCACCCCGCGTTCTCGAACCGTTCCGATCCGCATCCCCTTTCGTAAGCGCGGTCCGGAGAATTCCATCTCGCGATTACGCATTATACGCGCACCCTTGAGTCGCGACGACGTCATAATGCAATGCGTCGGAGTCGCGCGCGCGGTCAACCCCTTTGCGTTCCCACAAATCCCTCGCACGGAGAATGCGTACCTTTTTCTCCACCGAACGTCATTCTCCATTGATTTCAGCGTGCGCTGCGTTGTGCTCCACCGAGATGAGACGCACAATTTCCGCAAACTTGTTCACAATGCAATTGTCGCAGACTTAATTACGCAGAGACTATCTACCCGTGCGCACCACCTATTCGATCTAGCTATCACGCTCTCACGACACTCGGAGCGAGCCAGACGTGACAGGGGGAAAACCACATCCGCACACGACGGTAGCTCGAGCGAGACTGAGTAAGTTGGAGCAAGACTGAGCGCTGCCAACCGGCTACCGACAGGGCCGTAGGGAAAGGGCGCCTCTGAACCCCACGCTGCTTGACGTTCGCGTACGACGCGTCCCGAAGGAGTATCGACACCGAGGGGATGTTCCGTCCGCGAATTACCGGATTTTTGCCAAGCAGGCGCAGGGAATCTAAACGCACTTCTTCCTAGAAATTGAAAATTTTATCGATGAATAAGATACGAACTCTATGTACAAAAATTTGAATAAACTACAGTGTTTGCGTGTGGAGATAAAAACTTTTGAGACACAAAATATAGAAACAAATAAGATATTCTTCAAGAAACAGACTTGAAACAGAGTTTTGAGATATTAAAAATTATTTTTTTGGCCGATTCTAATTCATTCTAAGTCATTTTCATCACAAGGAAAAGTTTTGCTAGACTAGACAAAACCAAAATCTCTTTTTCTAAATAAGTGTAAGCCAGTATTTTTCGTACCACTCCAAATTGTTTTATTCCTTTGTATCTTTACAAACATACTGCAATGGAATCTTCAAAAATCAAAAACAAATCGAATCAAAATTCAAATATTAAAATCAATTCAAATATTAAATACTAAATCCAACAATTATGAAATACAGAGCAATGAAAATTATTATCACATTTCCCTCGTACGTTAATTAAAATTCTTCCTTTGATTCCGCACATTTCCCGACTGCAACAATAACAGGCAACAAATTCTGCATCATCCAAACGATTTTACGCGGTCACGTCACCGCCGTTTGTTCGGACAACGCGTGCGTGTAATCGACGTCAGATTCGCAAAAAAAGGTATCATAAAATCCGCACGCCCTTGTTTCAGCGCGCGATGTCATTCACTCAGTTTGAGGGGATCATTCGGGGGACGCGCCCCTAGGGTTTGCCGCCCCTTTCTTTGAAGGGTGATGTTTCTGCGTTCGGGCACTTCTGCCACGCAGCCGATTAGCATACGGCCGGCTGGATTGCGCCGGCAATGTCTCGATGAAGCGGAAAATCGTGGTTCCAAGTGACAGAAGTCCGCGCTGTGACTACGGGATGAGCTTGAACTCGCTCACATAAAGATTTTAAACACCACGTAAAGAGCAAACCCGAGAAAAACCCTAAGAGAAAATAAAACTTCATTAAATTTCATTAAAAAAAACCGCTCTCAAAGAAAAAAAATTACATTATCGTCAAAATCCTCATCATTTACTGACCCTTTTGAAATCGAGTTCATTAAATACATATTCGGTAACTTTGGATTATTGATCTAATTATCTGAATTCGAGTGGGTAGCACATATTATGCATCCCCTCCCGCCAACATACACATTATGAACGAAACACAGACATTCCTGTATCTCATGTGCGCGAATTGGTTGGATCGTTAAACTACGCGGTAATAATTCGCGTACCGAGCGAATTACTCAACCATTTAATAGGCCTACAATATGTGTATAATATATTATAAATCATAATATATAAAAATCGTAGACAGAAATTTCTGCAGTTTGTCTAATTACTTTGTTTTTGTCTTTTAGAAGATTCTCGATAAATTCTTGATGGATTATTATATGTTCGATATAAAATGGATTTCGTATAACAACCGTCTTCCATTAGCACTTTTAATTTTGTTGTGATACACCAACATGTATCTTTCAAGAAACGGTTTGACCAAATCAGTCACACAATACCAGATTAATCAATGATAAGTTGACAGTTTGACACGACCGCGGCGGGAGAAATCGCGCCAGATATGAATGTCGTTTTTGCGCAACGCGCGCGTTCGCCCGATCGTCCGTACAAAATAGAAATAAACCGCGCGCGTCTACGTTGGCGCTCCGGCAGCCGAGTTTCGTTTCTGAAATTGGCCGTGATTGATCGGCCATTAATTTTTTATCTAATAACGAAGAGTGGCGTGGCCGATAATGGACTCGGGCTAGTTAAAGCGCGCGGCATTATCGAAGTTTCGCTAAAGTGATTATACGCTTGCGCTGGAAATGCGACGTAATGTCATCGAGTTCCATTAAAATTCACTTATCCGGGGAAAATGATCAAGCCGTCGCGGCGCATCTTTGGTTGTAAGTTCCTCTCTTATCTCTTCGAACATTGTAAAAACGTCTATTGTTATTAATTAAACGAGAATCGAATAAAGTCGCAAAACTTTTAGGAACATTCATTCCTCTTCAATATAAAATGTATCAGCGACACATTTTTTTGAGAGTTTGGTTGGTGATGTGTACTTGCATGTATCTTTATTGTTGCTATTTTTTAGTTTTTAAAGATAATTTTTACAGATTGATTATTTATTTTGGCTGGCATCCAGCGCGGATGCTGCGCCAGCTTTTTCGCGAATAATGCGCCATGCACTGCGATTATATCGCGCTTCGGAAGCCGCCGACGCCGGCCTGAAATTTTTTTTTTCGTTGCTTTTTCTTTTTCAGTCGCGCGAATTAAAAGGCGCCACACGCATACACGTCGGAATCGTCGGCAGCAAAATTGACTCGCTCGTCCAGAATCAGAAATACCTCTGAATGGCAAAATGTTTGTGATCGATAGATTAGTTCCGAGATAGACGGTTTTGATACACATGGAGTAAAGTGTGCAAAACAAAAACCAAATAGCAAGATATAAAATACACAGAAAGTGCACGATATGTTGTATCGAGTACATGCGATATCTTTTTAATTTTCGGAAATCGGATGAGAAAATGATAATTTAAAAATACGGATTATCACAGAAACGCTGAATTTCCTATAATCCCTTCTGCACTCGGCGAGATACGGGGAGTTACTCTATATCTTGTTATATGAAAGGACGTTTCTGTTGCACTATCATTATTGTAAAGGATGTTATCTCGCGATTTATATACGCGCGGCTTCTTCTCGGAAGTCGCGTACGTCCCATATCCCGGGATTATCGGATGTCACACACTGGAACCCAATATCGGGTTGAGCTTTACTTTCCACAAAGTGCGCACACGGTAATCCCGATGCGCGGCCGCGCCGTATCCGAACGGCGGCGACGGTCGTGTATCGGGTCGATTCCTCGATTTTCTCCCGCGATAACGGAATGATCTGGCCTAGACGGATTTTCTCCCGGATAGTAAATTTCTTTTCGGAGGAACACACACGGCTCGCGACGATAATCGAAGCCGATTTCGCCGAGGTCGACGCGGACAGCCGAACGAACCTAATTCCCGATTTGTGAACGGCTGGTCGATTTCCATCCGCGAATTTTTACGTTATCGTTTCACGTTATCCGAATTTTCTCACAACGAAATATTATATATCGACGCATATTCGTTTCGTTTTACATATGTGTTTAAAACGTTCTCTGTCATCAATCAAAATCTAATTAACCGTTTGTTTTCACGATTTATAAAAATATTTGAAAGTGCTTACGTACAAACTGCCACACAGTCATATCTTAGCAGTGTAACAAAAACAATCCGTTTGAGAAACGCACTTGAGACAAGGTATATTTATGCATCATCGAGAAATACATTAACGAGTGGTGGTTTAACATCGATGTAATAATCGTTTTACGAGGGTGGAAAGGATCGTCTCGTTGCGGGCGACAGCGAATTTCACGGTCAATCGAGCCGCTTTCCTTCCACAATTCTCCGGCGTGGCTGGTCTCTCCTCTCGTTTTCGGACGCACGTGTGAACGCGCGCGTACGATGCGCCCGGAACAATGTATGATTCATTTCACGGCTCGTTAGCGAACCGCGCGAGCGCGTTTGTTCGGTCGCGCTTCGCCGAGCGTGCCGGAAGAGAGAGCGCAAAAAACAGCCACCCTGGCAAAGTTTTTCGAACCTCCTACGCGCCACACCGTCGTTTGTCGATCGGCGGCTGCACACTTCCAAGCTACGCGTTGTTTAAGAACCCGACTTTTACACACTTTTGTTTTTTATGAGGTCGAGGCTTCGGCCGAGTAACCCTTGCGCGATAGGAAACTCGGATGTGTCAATATTGTACTAGTCAGCCTGCTCATCTGAACGTTCGCGTATATACACACGTGTACACACTGACCGGCAGTGAATCGTTTTACGAGAGGAAACGTTTTCTTCCTACGAGAATGCTCTATATAGTTCATAAATATTCGTTATTTGAAAGACGTTAAGAGCAAATTTTTTTTTTTTTTTTTTTAATCTCGAGGGTAAACATGTATTAATTTTTTTTAGAGTTTCGAGTAGCAATTCCGATCTTTGTTCGAATCCCTCGCAAACAGCAATTACGCTTTCGTTTTATCGCGTCTCGTCGTCGAAGGTAAGCGTTCAACGAATGAGTCAAGTGGAGTGGCTGCACTCTGTTGAACGACAACGTCAAACGCGCCGTAACGCACGCGCGAGGGTGACATGCATCTTTGGATGCGTTTCGTGTACCCCCGTATATTTATTTCATCGGCATCTTTTGCGGCGTGCCGACCCCTCGCTCGTGTGTATGCGACAACCCTCGAAACAAACGCCTCTGGTTGCTCGCATAGTCGAATGCAGGCTCCGACTGTTCTCTTTTTTTTTTCTCCTTCTTTTTTTTTTTACCAACGCGCTAGTCGCGCGTGCATACCCCTTTATGTAAGCGCGCGCGCGAGTTGAGGGATGCAAGGCGTAAGTTTTGCGTTCAAATGAGCAACGGCAATTTGCTGTGAAATTCGCACGGTACATCGACGAGAAATACCGGCATACCGCTGCGCGTTTTCGCGCGCGAATTCGCGCCACGTCGATCGCGATTATTCAATTAATCAGCCTAGACGAGCACGAAGCATTCCTGACTTAACGAGCGTCGGTGTTGCATAAATTGCACGTATTATGGTATCCGTAATGGCATTAGAATATATTTTTTGTTTTTTGCACGCCACGGACTCAGTGATAAATAAATAAAACAAATTGTTCCCTACTGATAAACGATGCTATTTTAGCTTGTTGATTGCGACTTGCTTTAAACTTGGAATTTCCAATAAATATATAAACAAAACTTTAATGGAAATTATTTTGAATGATTAATTAAATTTTCCAGAATCACACACGCCGTGTTTTGTTTTCTTTATAATCTCGGAAAAGAGATGATAGGAAGAGAGATTGCGGTCGATTTTTTTCTTTTCTGAATGTCGCGATGGTGAAATTTACGCTCTCTTTACACGACGCAGAAATTGCTAGGAAAGGTATAAATCTCGTTTGATTAACGACACGTGCTTAAAGGACGACGAGTTCTGTAAGGGTTGGAGACACCTGAAGGATCCGAATACAAGAGCCGACGAGATAAAGCGCCATTCATCGAGATTCGCGGATTAACAGCGCGTCAAACAAGCTGCAAATCCTCGTGATGAAACACGACACGAGGATATTTACATGCGCTTCCCTTTTACTCGCGTGTTTTACACGTAAGATATTCCTCATTTTAATGAATATGTCTCGAGAATTAAAGCGTGTTCTCGGATTTCTATCGGTCATATTTAAAACAAAATGAATCGGCTACGTATTGGCTATGCTCGTATAAAATACATCGTTAGTGCAATTTCAAGACACAGCAATCTAAAATACACATCCGATCTCGCGTTCAGATACACTCAATTTGTTTATATTACTTCCGTCTTCATTTTTCAAATCACGGTTTATTATCTTTTATCCTGAGAGACCCTGATGGCTCTCTCTCGTAAGGAACGTTACTACTATCATTTTCCTTCTATGTTGCAACGACGAGGATAGAAACAAAATGGTCTCGACGATTCGTGCAAGTTCCTCGACAAGATCCATTGTCGTGGAACGACAACTCGTTTTACCGCGGAAAGACGCGATATTGCTGACGACCAGAAGGAAAAGCAATCGTCGCTCTTCAACATCTTTTCTTCTCTCCCTCGCTCAACCCCCGCCCTCGTCGTGTTCCGCCGGGTTGGTCAAACCACCAGTCAATGGATGAAATCGTTGTCGAGATCGACTATATAGTCGGTCTCGGCGAAAACGTCGTCGGGAAACGTTTCCGAAAAACTACTTACTTAGGGTCGGTTTCCTGAATTCAATTTTTGCCGCGGACGTAAATGGATGCACGTGATTTGTTTCGCGCGAAACTGCGAAAGCTGTTTCTCGAAACTTTTCGTAGTGAAGTCGTTAAAACTCAATTTATGTTATGTCATTAAACTCAATGTTTAGCTTAAATAAACTTTTTTCCATTAAAAATGTACATTTAACTTTAAGAGAACAATTTCGAATGCACTTCCCAGTAAAGCGTTCTAATATCTAAAGATCAGGTGTGTTGGAACAAATGGATATTCGAATATAAATGTCGGATAATGCATCCATCTTCGATTTATCTCCTTCAAATGATGATACATTCATCTTCCATTTCTAGAAGTGTCACACAAGACGCGAAGAGACAATCGCGCGAAATTCTGTCTGTCAAATCGAAGATAAAAGAATCGATACTGTGTGAGTAAAGAGATATATCGCTGAAAATGACAGTTTACTTCGTGTTGTTGCGCAACAGAAAAAAACGTAGAATTGTTTAAACAATCATTATTGATCATCCATTGACTTTTCTTCGAACCAGGTTTGTTTGCTGATTTCAGCCACCTGCGTGTACTTTGTGCCTCTAAATTTATTCACTTTGCTTTTAGCAAATAAAACTTGAAAGTGGAACATGAGGAAACAAATATTTTTCCCGAATGTTTATTTGTCGAGCGTCATTTATTTTGTCTGCTCGTCCGAATATAACGTATAATTAACACATTAATTATTCTATGACGATCTGTTTTTTGCCGATGTACTCAACTGAAACTGTTCTTTTTTTTTTTTTTTACCAAGCGCTAAATGGGATCACAAGCTGAAAACACTTTGATAATGTCGCGAGAGGTCATGCATCTGTGTCTTTGTTCTGTAACGATTACCAGGCGCATTGCCTCCGTGGCGCAATCGGCTAGCGCGTTCGGCTGTTAACCGAAAGGTTGGTGGTTCGAGCCCACCCGGGGGCGAGATTTCTCTTTTGCAGCCCCCCATTGAAACTACAAGCCATTAGATTAAAAATAGAACGCGAGAACTGTGAGCAATATTTATATTTAGACAGTAGTCGCGCATTATTTTTTTTATTGTAAATAAACCTAACAATAAGTTTTTATACAGATGATTGGTTTGATACAGTTTTGTAGTTTAGAAAATTATAAGAAAATATTGTACACAGATCAAGAAATTAAATCATTGAATACAAAGTTTTGATCAAATTGTTGATCTGGATTCTGTGTGTGATATTTTTTACATATGATAATTAATACTTATACAGATCGCACGATCAAAACAAAACAAAAAAAGAAAAAAAAATGAAAAATAAAAAGAACGCCCAACGTGGGGCTCGAACCCACGACCCTGAGATTAAGAGTCTCATGCTCTACCGACTGAGCTAGCCGGGCTGATGCAAGATGTATTTTTATTGTAGTAGAAGAACGAATGCTGCCAATACATATTTCGGTTACTATTGATAAAAAGTTTTTACCAATAATTAAAACGCAATCTTCCACAATAAAATAGCAATATACGTTTCAAACGCAATATGTGTGTAATTTAAATAAAACATTATCTAATCCAGCGTAATAAACACAAAGAACTATAAGTTCTTCAAATTATAAGATTTTTATCCTATTTTATTTAAGTACACACACTTTCTACAGACAAAAGAGACGCACAAAATTAGTACACGTTATGTACGTCTAAAATATAATACCAGCACTGAGTAAGTATGTAGTTTTATTTTCCGTGGTAAACTCCCTCTCTCGCATTGTGTCATGTGTGCACATGATATGTTCGTGGAAAAAATGCTTAATAAGACCGTAAGCTAACGAGACTACCGCTTTAGAAGTTCCTGCATAATTAACACCGTAAGTGCTGTAAAGTTACTGCTAGCATGGTTTGCCATATAAACGATATGTACAAGTGTGTGCACGTACGCACACACGAAATATTTCACCATATATTTCACGATAATTTCTGAAAAAATTGTGAAATATGTTTTGTGATTTAAATAATATCTGTTAAATATTGTATCTTTTATACGCGTGATATCTTATAAAGCATCTTCGACTTTTATGGACATTGTAAAGAGAGAAAAACATATGAACAATGAGATTAAGCAATAAAATAAATTCGAAAGTAAATCAAATAAACAACACGAATAAAGTCTATTACAGTAAGTAGCTGTGCGTTTCCCGAGGCGTTTTATATGTACCAGCAACAGCGCGAGAGAATACGCAAATCGTGTCTAATGCGAAAATTGCTATCCGGTTCCTTTTAAGAGCACTTCACCTCCATTTAAACCCTGCCGTCACTTTCTATCGCAGAAACGCCTGAATTTGCATTAAGCCGCTAAGAATGCGAACAATAGAAAATCTGAGGATGTACAGGAAGAAAAGAAAGAGAGAGAGAGAGAAAGAGAAAAAAGCAAGCAGGTATTGAAAGTATATATTTGTGTATATACCCTAGGAATAATCGATTCGTTCACTGCGCCATAATATCTCGTGCGCCACCTTTTTGGCGTGAGTTCTGCTTTTAGTCCCTTTCGCCATTTCTCACGAGCGACGAGGCTTTCTTGTGTAAACTTATTGCCTTACCGAGGGATAAACACCAATTTCGAAGAGAAATACCGTTCTAAACCATTCTAAACTATAGAGGTGTCTCGCAATATTGATTACTGTATAGTGTCAAGCACTAGTCACATCGTCTAGTCTACGAACGCGACTTGAATTGTACGCAGTTTGTTGAAATCGAGATAAATTTGAGACAAAATATTAAGTAATTACATTAATTAATTTGTACTTGTTTGTTTTTGCACACAAGATAAAATATCAATATTAATTTATATAATTTTTTTAATTAATAAAATTTTTTTTTTAATTTCCTATAATATTGTGCGTGTCTTAATAATATATATTTCATAATAAATCAATTTTCACAATAATAGACACAATAGATAAGAGAAAAATATTTTTCACGATTTTCGGTTTTTTGATAACGTTAAAGTGATCAGTTAATTAATTTTAAACAAAAAATGTAAAAAGACTCGACTGGCGTAAATCTCTTTTACTCCGCGCTTCGAGATGTTGTACAAAAAATAGTATCGACGAGGATGGGATTCGAACCCACGCGTGCAGAGCACATTGGATTAGCAGTCCAACGCCTTAACCACTCGGCCACCTCGTCTTCGCGTTCAAGTCTGTTTTAATATGCAGACCATAATTCGTCGTGAAAAAATCGTTCTTAATGTGTTATGTTTGTGTTATAATATACTGTAATAGTAAACAATTTTAGACATTCAGCTTTTTCAAGCTATAACGGATTATATCACGTAATTATTTGATTCAATTGCCACACTGAGAGTCAAGTTATATATATTGTTAAAAATCGATGATCATTAATTATACACGTCGTATTCGTGATCAACGTGTACGTCATCGCAATAAGTCATCGCTCACTTACCTAACTTCAATTATGGCAAAACAATGATAATTAACGTTGTAATTCTCTGTGTACGCACATGTCGATAAATTGAAACAAACTGCTCTGTGTAATGCGACCACCGGTAATAAGTTACTTAACCGTGATTATATCGACCGTGACTACGATGAGACCGAAATTTTTATTACGAAAGTTTCAGCTGATTTTTAACGCGACCCTGAGGGAACATCGCCCTTACGAGCAGATTATTACATGCCTCCCCGTTCCGATGTCAAAATGAAATTAAACCGCCATAAATTCGCAATCATGATAAATTCCAAAAGTTTAAAGTGTCTAAACAACACCTTGGCTCTTATTACACTTTTGAGACTTTTCCAAAGAGAAAATCGATTGTTTTCTCACGAACCATATTACGTAAATGAATAAGAACAAGTTAATTTAAACAGTTAGTTAACTTTAACAATTAGTTTGTTAAGATCTTGGCAATATATTGCGTCTTCATTTGTATTTTATAAAAATCACCTTTAATTTTTTTCAAAATATATATACAGAATGTTTAATACACTTCTTCTCGCACGTGCGCGATATTTCTGTGCAAACGAGATATTTCATTTCATTGCTACAGATATCGATCCTCGCGCGCGCGCATGTGCTCGATTCTTGAAACAGATAACAAGACAGTTGTCGACGGATTCGGAAAAGAATTTCACATCGAAGTTTAATGAAGACAGATATACACAGATGCATGCGGATTGAAAGAGACTGTCGTTTTCAGTCAATTACCGTCGGTGTAATCCGTCTTGCGTGCGGAATTGCCGAGATACCCGCGGAAGCGGTTCGCTTGTAATCGTATCAGTGTCAGTGCGTTCACCGACGTATTGAATTACGATTAGTTTGCTAAACCAATTATAGTCGTTATAGTCACTGCAGAATCGAATTTATGGCTACCAAGACCAACAAAAGCAATGTGTAAAACTGTGCGTGTCCTTTTTTTCATATGATAATATTTCTATACATTATTTATGTATTAAGATAAATATTTGTTAAATTATCGGAAAGAAAAACTCAGCGCAATTAGGAAAGTAGAAAAACTAGAAGAATTAGATCATAAAGTGTCTCATCATCGTGTTCGCTTCATCGTCCTTCAATCATTCGCTGTACGGTCCACGTCAGGGAATTCGATATCCCGAAATTCCGCGGCGATCGCAGATATTCGTCGAGATAACGTGGACAGAATTCCACGATACCGACCGTGGCGTCGTCGCGATTAATCGAAGCTGCGAAACGACAGATGGGACAGATATTTACCCGCGGGACACCCGCCCGGGAAGAGCAGGTGCGTTTCTCTAATTCTACATTGCGACGCGCGAGGCCATGAATAATGCAGACGTGCATTATCGCAACGCGCCGCGCGAGAAGCACCTTCTCGTACGAGGGCCGTTGACTGACACTCGGCGAGAGTCACAGATCCAGAAGTGTCTAAATAATTACATACAGCACACATGTACGTGCGTCTTTGGAGCGCAAAGTGCGTCTGGCCTCCGAGAAAATGAGCGCTTTAGATTACACTTTTCACTTTTTGAGAAAATCCGGTTTTGCTCCTTTTTTTGTGTCACTGCTCTGTCATTACTTGCAAAGATAAAAAACAAAAAAAAAGAAACATCTTGTGTGTAGATAGAGAGAGAAAGAAAGTTTTTTCTTTTACTGTATTACATTTTTTTAAAATTTACTTTTAAAGTAAAAATGTTAAAATGTAGATTTTTTAATTTAATTCGGTTTTCTTATTTTAGTTAAACATTATTATTTTACAACTAACACATTGGTCTATTGGTCTAAAAACAGTTCAAAGTGTAAAAGAACAAGTTTAATTTCTTTTACTGAAATGCGATTGTTCTTATAAAAAACGCGCGCCTCTTAAACGAGAGCTACATACGAGCATAAAACACAAATGACAAAGAATATATTATAATTAGCCCGTTGATCGATTCCAATTAGCGGGCTCTTGTCCGAGAAAGAGTCGTTTGAAACGGCAGCTGCTCTGTCGCGATGAGACGGTTCGAGTGAATACTTAATGAATACCCGCACTATCGAGAGTCTTATGTGCTCAATAAATTCACGTTTTCAACGAGACGCAGCCGGTACATTTTTCTTTTGCTCGATCCCGGTACTTTTTATTTCTTTCAGACAAAAAAGATTAATCGACGACATCGAGAATTTAAACGCTCACATGTCGACGTATTAATCGAGAATCCGTTCTCGATGGGAACTGATCAAATAATTAAAAAACAGCAATAAAAACTTTATAAAAGACGATATTTAAATTTGTGTCTTAAAAATTTATTTATTCTACGTATTGATTTTCTCTTGAAAATTCTGCAAATAGATAAATTGTTACCGTAATTACGTCACTCGTTGCTATTACACGGCTTTAATAGCGAATATCTAGATGTTTTACCCTCGCGGCTGAAACACGATTTATGCAAACGTACGTCACAATCTCGCGCGTGTATCTACCATACTCGGCGCTGATCTCCGCGTTATCGAAAACGAGGTAGGCACTCGTCTCGTCGCGCGTACTACTCTCAAGCGCGAGATGATATCACGATAATTGCTCGGTGCTCGAATAAACAGATTCGCGCGCTAACTCCTTATAAGGCCGCGATGCTTTATATACGCGGCTGGTTTATATTATACGCGAACGTTTATATGTACGCGACACACCGTGATATCTGCGGTCGATCAAACCCTTGCGCGGCGATTGGTCAACCGCCGAGAAACTGACCGGTCTCCGAAACACTCCGCGTCGTACGTGTCTCGTTTCGAAATTGCGTAATTGAAATCGCGGAGAGATGCCTGATAAAATTTTACGGGAAGAAATTCTCCTTCCCTTTCGTTTGAGAGAAAGAGAGAGACGTCATCGTGAAACTAACTGAATCGCATTGTCGATCTTGGAGAGTGCACGCGTTTTGCAACTAGATCGTTAAAAATCGTAATGAATAAAGATGAGGCGCATTAGATTTGGATCAAAAACAAAAGAAAAATCGAAACGCTATACGTTCAACTTTCTGTCATATCTGCAGCGATATTTCAGCCAAAAATTTCTCTGTGCGCAAACTGTGTGTGTCTCTCAAACTCATATGCTTATTCTTCCTTTTGATAGTAATGTATTATTATTGTAGTCAAACTATTTCACATAAAAATCGAAGATTGCTATCGAGGGTGCATTTGCGCCGCCTGCGCGCGCGCGAATATCGTAGAAAAGAATTATTTCCGCGTACGTGCCATAAATGTGCATCAATGGAAATTCGCCCATTTCCATAAAGATGTAAATTCTACGATGCGTAAAGAGTAAGCGCGATCGGATGACTCGGGATTCCAACGCGAGAACGATCTATGCACGTTTGTCTTGCCGAAGGATTCGGTTTCTTTGCCTTCCCTCGAGAAATATGTAAGCTTTTGCTCGTCGCTTCTTCCTGAGAGAAATCGCTGAACGAATTCAGACAAGAAATACGAAACAGAAAAATTTCAATACATTCGGAATAATTTTAAATAATTAAAAACGCGCGAGTGTGATGTATTTGCTTTAAATAATTTCTCAATTTTGCTAATTTCTTTTTGCTCAAAAACTTCTTTCAGTTAGAAAACATTTCATTTTAGAAATTAAAACTAATACACAATTCCGCAATTTTAATAAATGTTTTTTCAACTCGAGTTTCATCTTCGAACAACGTAACAATTTCACAATTAAATCTAAACGACGATTCGCGTGAGATCAAACGTCGGCGATCGCTTTTCTTCGAGACTGCTTATTTCGTTATCATCGTGGGACGAACAATGTGCGATTACTTCTCGGTTACTATATTACCATGCGGTCGTTAATGTTAATGAACGCCGCTATTACGTTGATGCTAATTGCGCACTATCGTGACCGCATTTGGAACGGATGCGGAGGGTAAATCATCGCGAACGAGGCATTGATGTCTCCGCGGCACGATCGAAATGCGCGTTTTATTTCGTTAATTAACAAGCATGACCGGTTGCTGAAAGCAAGCGAGCACTCACCGTCATTCGTATCATCCGAAGTTCAATATTGAAACCCAAACACGTTTTCGTGAGTGTTACATGTCTATTCTACCGTGAAAGATGCACTTTGCGGTTGTTAGACTATCCGTAAATCCAGTACGTAAATCACACCACGCACTACAATTACCGCTCGTTTCTCGCAATAGAACATTATCAGTAATACCGCATAAATTACACGTCAGTCGGAGACTCTCCGCTTTGCGATTAATGACGGTGAAAGCTTGCTTTCAGAGAGAATCATCCAACGCCGCGTTTCATCGATTTTCAAGCACATTTTCTTCCAAGTCGTGTAATTTTTTTCCGTGTTATGTCTCGAGAAAATATACATTTATGAGAAAGAGAGAATATGTGTATGTGTTTTCTAAACGACGTCTAGACACCTGTGCTTGCAACAGACTCGAGATAGGGGCGTGTGTCTCGATAAAGATACTTTCACTTCTAGGTCGGGACGATAATGCAGTATGTAGGCAGTGTGAATTAACGACTGCACTCTCGAGGACACCGCGCGAGTTTCGCACGTCGTAAGATCATACCGGCGCCAACGTTGTCGTCGGTCGACGTGTCCGTTGAATAAGGTCAACCGCGGCTTTGATTAATGCCCCGGCCAATCTAAAGGAATGCGACGAGACTTACTTACATTAGATCGCCCAACGTCGATCCGTTACGACAGAATATCGCTTAGAGATACGTCCAATGGAATATTTGATCGACGGATAAAATTGTGTGAATTACACCGCGCCGATTCGTATCTGTCAAAGATACGAGTTGTGAGAAAATCCTCCCGGCGCGATAACTCTTCGGAAAAGCGAATCCACTTTGAAGTTTAAAAGTAGTGTAGTTATTTTCAAGAGAAAAAAGTTAGTTTTTTTAACTACAAGATAATTAAAAAAAAAAAAAAAAACAAATCTGTGTGCGAAATTTCTACATTGAGAGTAAAGCAATATCGATCGCGATTTACGAGCATCCGAAGCGCAACGGTCACAATCCGTTATGTCAGTTATAAAATACGTTCGCGCAAAGCCATAAATTACGCGACACGTACGTGCGTTAATAGTGTCACATAAATTACATCGCTAAATATGTACGCGCGAGAGGATTTCGAGCGTGCACAACAAAGTGGCCGGAGAGAAGGAAGAAGCGAGAGCGGATCTCGAGAAAACGAGAATGGGCGAAAGTCTCGCGTGACAAAGTAAGCGCCATAACTGTCGACCTTGGTTCTCGCCACGGCGCCTAAAAGCAGATTAAGTCCCGAAAGTGCACTTACATAAGTTTCCTCTTGCATTCGCGGCGCGAGTAATAAGAGTAGAGTGCGCGCACGAGCGCGCAGCGGGACATTTGCGAAACGGTGACGAAAGTAACGGAGTTTTGCGCGCGGCACACACACAGACGCGCACGTGTTCGTAAATTAAAGGTCCGGAGGCCTTAATCTTGATCGATCGAAATATACCGAGGTCTCTCGGAGGGTCGCGATACTATAAGGGGTTAAATATGAAATATCAAGTTCATAAATAAAGAGGGTGAGACGGATCCGTGGTTACATAACTCGCTTTTTTCTCCATCTCTCTCTTTTTCTCTCTGCTCTCATCTCTTTTTTACGCACGTATCGTTTTCACGCATTACCTTTTTGTGACCGTATATGTGTACTAAAGACACACGAAGCGGAAATGATAGGACGGGTTTTAATACGACAAGGCTTTAACCCTTGTTTTGCGACGTGAATTCACTCAAAGTGAGACATATGAAAAAAAATTGTCACACTAGAGGAATAAATTTAAAGCAAAAAAGCAAAATTATCGCAAAGATTAAAAAGCAGTGCGGCGCGCGTAATAAAAACCTCTCAATTTATAATTATTCTTTTTTTTTTACTTTAGAAAAATATTTTTATAAACAAAATAAAAAATTCTCTCTGTGAAAATTCGCCCTCTGTGAATATGCACTTGAACACTTTCGTTTGATATTTAATGCGCAAAAAATACACGCACGTAAAAATAAATCTGTATTTAATTCCAGCATTTTTCAAACTATCTTTTTGAAATGTAAACTTGCGCGTCGATTTTTTTTTGCCTATTATAAAATGCCAATGTGTTTTTCATTATCTACAGTCCACACCTATCACAATAAATACGCACGCGGTAAAAATTGATTTCTCATAGTACGCTGTTTTTTCGCATTTTGATGGACAATCTATTTTTTTTTTTTTTTTTATGTACGCAGATAACATGGAATGTTCGGCTACGGTTAATTTTAACGCCACGTTTTTTTTACACGATTGCGCCACATTTAAATCGCGGAATATTCCAGTTTGTCGGTGAATCCATCGACGGACAAAATATAACGTCGCGAATATGCGCGGGTGTGTATCGTATAAATTGTAAGCTCATTATACTTTGAGCGTGATCAGTAACCATAATAACGGCGATACGAATATCAAAAAGATCGTTTGACAAAAAGACATACATGCTGTGAATATTTGTTTAATTATTTATACCGCGCGTTGGCATAGCCGTCGCTAATTACGGCAATTTTTATCGCGAAATTCACGAGTCAAGTCTCGCGATACGAGAGAGATATACGATTGGAGGAATTTTTAATCACGCTCGATTAATCGCGTACATAACGCGTATTATTGCCATCGTAAAATCATTTAAGTAATTGCCACTACCGAGAGCGCGAACGTTCACGGAATTCGAATGTAATAAACGTTCGATGCAGCGAACAAAAAAAAACAGCTTTGATTGATGATTTTGTTTTATTGCCCTACATGAGGGATCTCGAAATTCGCGATTTTGATTTTTTAATGAGACTGACGACTTCGAAAAAAAAAAATTATTATTTCTTCTCCGGAATGGTAGAGATATCACAATATTTTATCTTTGGTTTTTATATTTGTCATATAAACTTGTTTATTGCACACGCGACGTAACATGTGCGTACGAGAAAAAAGAAATCGTTTTACGGCTAGTTGCTCTCTACGGCCAGTTCTTGAACTTTTAAAATTCTCCAGAGCACACAGTGCCAGATATGCGTTACTGCTTACGCCTGACAAATGCGGATCTGGGAAATCGTCCGATAACACACATATGCTCATGTTGCTTATCACCGGCGGAGTGCAGTGAACCGCGATGCCACGACTAGTCGGTTTAAATAATGACCGTGTAACCAGCGCGTATGAAAAACGCGCGCGACGGGACAAGAAATCCAATCTTCTTATCGCGCGCGCGATCGCAAGAAATTCTCGTTTAGCGACGACGAGATGCGCAACGACGCGAGTTGATTTTGCTGAAAATTGATTAGGGATTGCTCATGCATAAAATACACATAGCGTGCGCATATATGTCTTTCTTTCTGCGAATATTTATATTATATTTGCAAAAACAAACACGCGCGATGATCTTGCAGCGTATGTATTTCCGAGATATGTTTATTTCAAATATCGACTTTTATCGCGCTCGTTTCTACTTTGGCGATAATTTCTTTTGTTATTTTTCTGATTTCGTGCAAAACAACTTTACCGAAGTAAACTTATTTTTCTTTTACGTGTAATTCTTTCGAGTGCGACGTACCACTGATAATTTTGTTGATAAATTGCTTGTGAGGTTCAATGCCACACAAGGAGATACATAATCTCGTATAAAATATATTTTGTATGTACATACCGATAGAAGTACAATGTCATCACTCGGTTGTTTCCTCGTACTTTCGCATTTCTTATTGCTGCTGACTATTTTCTTCTCATCGGATAATCGTCCACATCGCGGCTGTGATCGCCGAAACGCGGTGAATAATTTGTCACGACGACCGTTCGTTATTTTCTATACGGCACTCCCGGGCAGTATGTCACCGCGCGTTTCGACTTACGGGACAAGCGAATAACACGATGTGTATACACTTGCGTTGATAAATATACTAGTTCCACCGGTTACGAGTAGAAATATCGTGACATTACGATGTTACGATTTCTCATCGTAAAAAATTCAAGACGTAACGTAAACGAATATCGCGATAGGGATATGTTGTGAGTCGAGCAAGTTGAAAATCACCTTGTGCTGATTGCCGGCAATTGTCTGACGATTTTCTTGTTAAAAACAAATCTTCTTGTTAAAAAGTAATGGACTGTATATCGGGTGCTTCGACATGATACGACGTAGTGGATAAACACACATTTATAAATGTCGACAAAAGCACACGATCGCGTTTACTTTGTTTAATTATATGTTCACGTAATTGTCCGTTACTTTAATTTCTTACTTACTTGCGCACAAAATTTACGTTTGACACGCAAAATGCGAAGGAAACACGGAGCTGTCGTTACTTTACCGCGACCGACGCGAGTGCACGAAACAAACTGAAGTTGTCGCAAATGTTGAGCACGTGATATCCGAACCATTCTCTCATTGGCTACATATATATATATATATATATATATATATATATATAATATATGACAACTTTTACTCTACCGCCTAAAATTAAAACTATTCTTTATTAGAATAATTGAATTATCAACAAGATACATATTATGTAATTTTGCCTCACGCAGTAGTGTTATACTTTGAATATTTAATGAAGTCCGGACTAATAAAGCGGTTTTTATAAGCCAGCAAGAGTAACTGATAAAAAAATCCATCTGCGTGTTTGCGTAGTTTTTTTTATGACGCAACACTGCCCGCATTTAATTTTACGATAGTAATAACCTTATAACACTAATAATATTTCCCTTTCGGCCATCAACCGCACGTTAAATTGTCGTTATTAAGGTTAATATTCTTCGAATAACGGAGGTTTATATTTCATAATTTTTCGGACCAGAAGACTGTGTGGCTCCCTAAATATCGAGCGAGGTATTACATAATTCAAGTTTATTATAATTGTAATCTCCTTTCCCTCCACTATTACATTAGAAAGAATATCGTAATGTAATAAGAAAACAGCCGAGTTAAAATTAATTTATAGTGTTATCTACCTCTGTACTCTTAAAACTTTATCGGAAACTATTGGCCGGCATCCAGCGTAAACTGAGGCGAGCTTGAAGCTTTCTGCGGAATTTTTCCGTTGCGAGCAAATTCAATCGTTCACGCTCGTGTTTATTTTTGCGCTACTTTAATCTAATTAATTCCGATAAAACGACGGCGCCGTAAGAACGTCGGCGAAACCGGTATAGACCCCGGGCGCGTTCTCGTGCGGCGCGACAGTATAAGTATTCTTCCTCCTTCTTCTTCCTCGTTCTCAGCATCTCTTTGGGAATCTACTTTGTTTCTTGGCTCGAGTCTGTGCTTCGTTATCGTAGTAGTCGCCGGCTAAATGTAGAAACAGACGAGAAAACGGGTTTTACACGTAGAACCGGGAGCCGCGGATCACGTTCGATGGAATGTACCGAACTGAACTGTTGGCGAGTGAATCGCTCATGAATTAAAGTTGTCGCGATAGAAGCGACCTGATTATTCATTAATAAAACGACAAATTCTCTCTCTCTCTCTCTCTCGCAGCAGCAGCAGCTCGTTTGACCGCATGTTGCATCGGTATTTTACGGCGTGCTGCTATATTGCGCAATATTGCGGCGAGGCGAAGTTAGAAGGAAAGGTTGGGACACTTGAAAGCACTCGGTGATAGTCGCACAGCGGAATTATGCGTACTCCGCGCTGTCACAACATAAAAGACAGTTATCGATCGCGACGTTTCCATTGAACAAGATTTCTAAATTTAGATCTCTCCTTTGAAAGTTTTATCGCGAGGAAACGCGACCGTTAAACCTATCTCGAGAAATCTGTACTCGAAATCTTTTGATAAGTCTCTCAAGTTGTTGTGTGTGTAATCGCGATAAACGGTTCCGCGATTATGTGTTGATTGCGATCGCAATTATTGCCACTTTTGTTTCGCATACACGGCGATTGCAAGAACGAGCCTAATTCGTAATTGTTCGTGAAAACAAGGCGCTCTTCTCCCTTCGGTCGAATAACGTAATAACATTGCGAGGCCGTTTTTCGGTGTATTTACTGCGGGCCGCGTGAATAACCGCTGCAATTACCAAGTGCACGAAAGAACGTATTAACCTTCTTGACCCGTCGCGATCTCTCGACCTCACGGAGGTCCGGTTATTCGGCCGATCTGGATCATGCTTATTACTCTTGAATGCCGAGTACAGCCTGTCGCGAACAGTACCGCCTATTGCAACAACCGAAACTGACATTGTACATACAAGATATTAAACTGCTACACACACACATACACACACGTATCTCGAGCTGTTGTCAAATATGTTAATTTTTGATAATTCGAGGTCAATATGCATGAGATACATAATACATAAAATTATGAACAGTACGCGTTTGTTATCTTGGTATTGATAAAAACAAATTAGAAAGTAAAAACTTTCAGATATGTTACGAATCGCAATCATGCAGAAATGTCAAAAATTCAAAATAGATATGAGAGGGGGGCAATATTTGTTCAGGAAAAACTGCAGTTGGCTATTTCTTTCTCATTGTGCTCTTTCTCTTTAATTATTGTTAAGTGTTTCTTGAAGACGTATAAAGGCGCGTTAGCTCGAAATCGCGAGCGGAAGCGTCTTCTCCTCCTTTTATATTTCTCGCACCTTATTTCACGGCCGCCACGGTGATATATATTTCACGCGCGTCGGACATTAATCAGAACGGCAACCGCATTTTTGCGCGTCTGGCTCCGCGATTTTTAGAAGGAGGAGATGGAGAGGAACCTTTTCCTTCCTCTCCCTTCTTTGTCCCACGAGCGCTTACAAGCGCGTAAAGAAGAAATCCCGAAGAAACTTCGGGCGTATCTCGCGAGAGCGCGACATTAATCAACGCGGTTCAACATTGTCCCGTTTTTTTTTTTTTTTTTACAACGAAGGTGCTCTCGAACGAACGTTTTTTGCGTGTCCGCTGGCACCAGCGTGTCCATAAACGGAAAGATGAGGAGAGGACGGCGGAGGAGATGCGTGGAGCTTTTGCGAAACGCAACTCGGCGAATATATGTACGGGGGACTATCTTTTGTATGAAGATAAATTAATGATTGTTGCTTCGCGCGACTCGAGTTTTTCTTATCCAATGAAAGGTGAGAGAAGTATGTCGCGCGAAAGTTCGGTTAAAGTTGCTAAGTTATTCATATGAGATAAAAAAAAAACTTATCGCGTCGAATTATCACTTTGCGAATTATTTGTAATGTAATAAAAAAACTAGAAGATATTGTAAAATATGAAACTTAGTTAAACAAATCTCACTTGTAGCAAAAAAAAAACAGAATACTTGAAAATATCATTACATTACATTCGCCTTACGGCCGTTCAGTTGCCATGTGCAACAATGCGGGGTACCATAAATACCCAACGATACTATCAACCGTAGGAAGAAAGGGTTGATCCTCCGATAGTGTGAGCAGAGTCTCCGGTATCGGTTCAGTGACTCGGGAGACGGCGCCGTCCGTCGCGCATCGTCCTTTTATTTACGGTATTCTTGTGTATTCCAATAAAACGTCTCCTTGTAAAGCGCGTCCAGTGCAGCACCGCGACGGTGACAAAGAGAAAAAGGGCCGCGTATCAGTCTGCGTTTCTCGACGGGAGACGCCAGTGACAACGACAACGACGGCGACGACGGCGAGGACGACGAAGAGCTTCCTTCGAAGAGAAATGCGGTCTTACCGCTTTTTTCCTGTTACCGGTGCAAGACGCGCTCCCCGCTTTGTCTGCCCGAATGGAAATTAGATCCGCTCTCGTTCCTTCTTTTTCCCTCTTTGCGACGCGCACGCGCGTGCAGATCTCGGGATTGAAAAAGCCGGAGACTTTTATCTCCGACGTAAGCAGATTCTGTTTGAAATCTCCATTTCAGTCGGAATTATGTTCCGTCGTCTCGCCCGCTCGTCAGACGACGCTTCCGGAATTATTCCAAGTCTTCGTCACTTTATTTAGATACTCCGTCAAAAGCACACAGTTGAAGGAAAAGAACTTGTGGATTTAGCGATTTACAATCTTTTGTACAAACAAGACGTAGAGAATGTAAATGGTTAGATCGAATTTTTATATCGTCACAAAATTTTCATATTTGTTAACATTCTCAAAATAGTTTTTTTAATCATCTTTCCTTATTCTGCAATTTACACGCCTTGTACAGAATTGCAATGTTGAATTTTTTAAAATTCATAAATTTTACATTCTATCTGCATATTTAAAAACATTTCGGCAGAGATATTCTAGGAAAATATTTGTTCTTTTTTCTGCAGTTTATTTTCGAGCAAATATGTCGAATGTACGTTCTACATTTTATTTATATGTATAATATATATATTTAAAAAATAAATATTTTTGTCGGTCCTCTCTGTGTATTGCGAGATAGATTTGCAAAACTCATTTCGCCGCAAGTGGAATAGAATAGGTGATATTGAACGAAGTGCCCCGGGTCACAGAGGATGAACTCTTTCATAGAACTCGACTAGACACGGTGGCGGTAGAAAAAGAGATTGAAAGTGATTGCATTTCACTTTGTGATCAAAGTGAATCTTTGTGATCTGGACTCGTTCGTTTTCGCGCTTTGTCGATGCGACCAAGCCCGAATTCGAGAAGTAAACGTGTCCTCTGTTCGCGATGATAATTATAAGCGACAGAATGGACTTTGCATTGTTTTTGAAGATTTAAAAAGACAGTTTTAAGAGAATATTTGAAGTTTTTTGAAAATTATTGAAAAATATATGCTATATAATTAATTGCTTGTGTAATTGACGGTACGATTAATTACTTCATTTTAAAAGCTTTTAAAAATGTGTCTGACCCTTCCTGTTTCACGTACTATTGCTCGACTTAACGGACATAAAAGTAACAATGTAAGGCTTGTGTTCAACCACTTGTCGAGGTTTCGAATAGGAAAAGAGAGGGAAGAGAAACAGAGTAGACAAAGAGAGGATGCTAATCTCCTTTTGTATGGAAAAACCGAGAGAACAGCCTGTCGGTGCGCAGACTGTCAAGTCAGGCTTTCGAATAACCCATTCACTCGGTGCAATATACCGTGTTAATATAGTGCATCCCGTCTAGACGGCAGCGGCCGTTCTAGCTGAACGAAAAATTACCTCGTTATGTCGCGAAGTCCTGCGGAAAGAACCGGGAAAGAACAGAAATGAAATGAATTTGAAGAGTACAATCCACGTCACTCGAGGGTAACATTTTTATCCCGACAAAAAAGAAAAGATGTAAACGCATAAATAAAAATATAAATCACTTGTGGAAAACAAAAGAAACAAAAACGAGTCGTAAATCAAACCTAGACAATACCGATAACATATATAGTGTGTCATCAATCAATTCTGCAAGCGCAAGATCTTCACTTCGAAAAGTTAAAGCGCGACTTGGTCCGTTGCGCACCGACTGCTTCGACCGCGTATCGTCGTCTCTTAATAACCTGGTTTAATTAAATTCAAAGCGCAGCATGTCTCTGTGGATGTCGTTGCTTCGACGTCCAATAACCGGCGTGTGCGCGCGGTCGTACAATCACCTCGAGAAACTGGTGCAAACTCACTCTCTCAGGGGCTCTACGGGACGACGACGTTATCAGAAACGGCTCGCGCGAGAGCGGGACAATACGTCGCATTCAACGGACCGCAGCGCGGTGTCAGTGGCACCCGTGGTCGATATAATGTGTAACGCTGTCACGGTGCATCGAGGTATATCGCACGATTCTAGTCAATATGAGCTGTGCGCCATAACGGAGACAAGAATTCCGTGATGATGATGCCGCGTCGCGTTCCGCTCGCGTTGTTGCGTTTAAATGCGCATCTTCCCTCTCTCAACGACAAGTTGGAAAGTTCGTATCCCGAAGTACCGTATCGCGATATACGCTCGCGCATATACTGTACTACAGTAAAACTACTTTGCGACGAAGAGGGATTCGACGTGCAGCGACGGTGAATTTTATTTCTCGAGAAACTCGAGAGGAGTGGAAAAAAGTTTGAAAAAATACTAAACGTTTTTTGCTTTCCGTCGAATTGTTTACGATTCTGCAATGGTGACCCGTGTTTGTTTCTCACGATAGCTTACACTCGTGTAATTATTTAAAAGTTGTCTCTTTTAAAATAGTTGTCTCCTATAAAATATACAAGGCGCATTTATATGCATGTGATGACATAAAAAAAAAATAAAGTTGTCCCAATCTCTCCTTCGCGAGTCTACTTTAAGGTTTTACACATACTAATAAATTTATTACCACCGATTCTCTCTCTGATTCGATTCAGACTCGTAATAAAAAACGCTCGAAATCATTGATTTTCTCGTAAAAATAAAAAAATCAAACGCGAGTATTCTCACGAAATATTTCGCGCGACAAATAACGCGTGCACAAGTGTGTCACGCGTGTTTTTGTCGAGGGTCAACAATTGATCAGTCACTCGGTATACTCGATAGGGGAGACCGGCGAATGTAGTGCCGGAATACACATGATAGCCTCATAAAAGGCTGTACCGATGCAAACGCAGACAATTCATGCACGCGTGCGTACACGCAGTCTAGCATCAAGGAGCGCATATATATACATCTTGATTACGTTTCAACGTTACATACCCGGTGTGACAATAAAATTAGCGCCAATATCGCCCATCCTCGGCAATATCCATTGTGTCCATTATTCGCCGGTCGGATGATAATGACTGTCCATTAGCCGGACGACGTAACGCAATTGCACGAGCTATCGCCCTTAATCGAGTTGTGAAATTTGTGTTAATCGAATCGATGCGCCGCGCATTGGCTTGTTGCAAAAATCTCTTTGAAAAAAAAAAAAGATTCTTCGAAGAAAGATTCATCTTTCAAAACTTAAATAATAAATCATCTGTGTCGTCGGAAAGATTTTTATAACTTTATATTCAACTTTCGACAGTGTCGGAAGCAGAATTAAAAATATATCTATCTTTTGTTAAAAAAAAATCTAAATAAAATCATTAATCAACATAATTATATATTTTATCTGTCATCGAAAGCTTTTCGTTTGTCACACGAAATCTTTTAAGCTTAATGTATACTTAATGAACGTATTATTTATTTTTACACCAACAAATATATTCAGACAATTACGTATCGATATTTAATTAAATATCGTGTGTCAAGGTAGATTTTCTGTGAACAAACGTGATCGATATGCGCGCGAGTAAATGATCGATTTCCATCCATCATACGATTAGGGTATAGCGAGTCCGTTTTTCTATTTCACTTCTATAAGGTGCAGAGTGGGATAATATTGTGCGTGACAAAACGCTTTCGTATTTTATTCAATGTGATATTCCGAGTATGTCAAGACAATATGTTGTAGTATGAATAGCACGTCATTGTCAGAATATAAATTTGCCGAGAAATCAATAAGGGAAATAGATTTTATATTAAAAAAATCTTCTTTGTTTTGATATTGCAAGTAATAACTTGCACAGGAAATATATGTCACGTTAAAGATGTGTTCGGAAATTATTTTTTCGATTTACTTTTGCTTGCATTGTCGTAGAATATTTGACAACTATGATCTCCGCAGCGAGAACAAAACAAGTTCACCGAAAATAAAAGCACGGCAGGAAACGTGTTAACAAGTTCAGATTTGCACAAAAGACAGGGTCTATTCATTGCTATTTGCGGTTTCACAACCCTCAACAAAATGCCGTTACGATGCAGGTGCGGTACCCTTGTTTACGCTTTGCAGTCCGCACCTCATTAGTCCGTTTCAGAAAACTCGTCGAAACAGCTAGAATTCATCGTGAAAAGGGGGAATAATTTTCACACAGCACAACGTGTGCAACGGTTGATCCATCAGTGGCGTAAATAGGTCAGTGTGTTTTGAAAAGATATTCAGCACTCTTACATATGTGCTATCTACGTGCTATCTACATAGGTGTCATTTTCTATATTCTCTCGTATAAGTGCATTGTATATTCCAATGTAAAATTTGACAAATGCTATTTTTGTGATTGTGCAAAAATGTACATTTTTTAAATTAATTATAAATAATTAAAATTATTTCCCTTTGTATTTTTAATTTTATTTTAAAAATATTTGTAGATAATTTACTTGCGATCGAAAATACTTTAGTTTATTTTAGATTTATCGAGGAAGTGAGTCGCGTTTTAAATCTCTCAGCGAGTTGGAATCCGTCGTTATACCACTGGATTAGCCGGTTGCGACCACTTGGCGTTCTGTAGCGAAGGGTTAATGAACGTGATACACACACTGACATTGGTAAATTTGGTCGACTCCGCACCCTCCCAGATCCCTCCCGCGGTTAGGGCAACGCACCCTCTCACATTGCGCACCGTCTCCGGTTGATCAACCGCGTGCACCGAGTCAGCTTTTGTGTGTAACGCATGCGCTTGCGGCGCTTTACTGCCAGTTCGTGCTTTTTAATCATGAAGAGTGGAAAACACGAACGATAACGTGAACCAGGAAGAAATCGACTATACACTGCGGAATGTAATTACGTTTTCGTCGCAATATACGAAGATAGGCGAGGCGTGTTAATAAAACTAATTTGTATTGGCAAACCGCTCTATCTTAATTGAAAGAATTTTGTTATCGAGCGTGCGGATATTCTGAGTATCGCACGAAAACATGTTTGGCAACGTTCACTTGTTATGAATGTTATGAATATTCGTTGCGAGAAAGACATTTAATTTCACGGCAGGATGACGAATGCGAGAATTTTTTTTTTAGTTATTTCAAGAACGACAGAGTTACCGGGGAAGTAATTACATTTGTTTCGTTTACACATGAATATGATTATTATCTTTAAAAGTTACCTTTCTCTTGTTTCCAATGAATTCCTCGACGAAGACTATTTGTTGCACGGTAGTTGGTAGTTTCAGTAACTTTAAACTAGATTAACAGGTGTACTGGAATCTACAGGATGTTGAGGGAATGGAATGTTGATGAGTGGGATATGATTATATCATTTAACACGGATTCGGGAAGGAAGAGAACGCGCGAAAATACTGCAAAATGTGATACGGCAACGTGTTATTGAAAAAATACGATCTTATTTTTATTTTCTAGTAAAATTATAATTGTCCTTACGCCTATTAAAATGAATTTTAAACCACGACGAACCGTCGTCAGCCGAAGTTGTAGGCGTTGTCGCTGGTGCCTTCAGGTGTGCAGTTTTGCAGCAGGGACGCTGGATTCGACATTTCGCTGACAACATCGCCACCGACGACACCGTTGCCGCCATTACCAGATCGCGGTGGCTTCACGTCTTGCCCCTGCGAAGACGCGTCATAGACACCGCGATTTGTCTGTTGTTGCGGCTGATGCTGATTCTGCGAGTTGATCTCGTTGTAGACAAGCTCTTGGATCTTAAGTCGGACGAACATCTGACGATCGAGCGGCAAGCTTCTCAGAGGATTTCGGACACTCATAAGGAAATGATAGGTATCGTCCTCGTCCTCGGGACCGATCGCCAGCCTTTTCTGTAGCTCATATCGCTTCCGGCCGTCCACTTCTGCGCAGTAATCGTTGTCAATTGTCTCCATCAACATCCGTTTCCGGCCAAGTACTTGGTCCAGTTTCGGTGGTATCAATTGATGCAGACCGTCGTTGTTTGACAGCAATGACTGGCAGGAGTCGCCGTCCAGGTCGTCGAACTGCGTCTCCTCGTGACCCTCGAGGATATCGATCTGCGGTTCGATCTGCGTGCCGTCCGGTGACGAACGCATGCCAATTGTTGCGCCTACGCAGTTTTGCGACAAGGCGCAGCCGATCACTCTGGAGTTCATTTGGTCCCGCAGGAAGAACAGACTCTTAAACCAGACCCATTTGGAGTCGTGTTCGGTGCCGCCGATGCCGTCGCATTTACCCCGATAAGTTTTCTTCAGCTCGTTCCGGAAGTTGTCGCGCAGGTGCTTCCACTTGGATTTGGCGACGTCCGCTGCAACATACAAAGTGGCGACTGCGTGGTTTTACAGCGATTGTTGACATGGACAGTTTTTCTTCCGAAAAGAAACAATTTATAGTTGAAACATTTTCGATTAAAGTGATTCATTTTTTCTTGAAATTTACACACTGTTTATCAAAACTCTTATAAAATTTATAACTACAGAATACTAAATAATTATAATAAATATTAGAAATGTTATGAATTTATACTTATTTAATAGAGGAAATAGAGATATATATAATAGGAAATATGAATCAAGTAAAATCTCTTTAAAACTTTTATGGAAGATCTTTCAACATAAACTAAAACAAATATTGATAAGTATATTAGCGTTTTCAACATATATGAGATAAAATCGCGTTTGAAAAAACCTCATCGGCTTGTCGCGTATACACGGTGCGACCTGGCGGCGATTTGCTCGAACTAGGAACCTATCTTTCCGGTCGGCGTTTCGTCTTACAAAGCGCAGAGCTATCGACCTTCCAGAGAGCGGCCCGTGTTCACGTCTAATCGGCCGGTTGGTGAGTCGTCAGGCCCATTCGATTACTCATCGTTTTTACCGACGCGTTTCTCTCTTTCGATTTCGACGACCTTCCTCCAAGATTTGAGCTGCGCGCATACTGCATAACTCGAACTTATATCTCGAACGACCTGGCGGGGTCGCAAAACCTGCGAATACAACGACCAATCGACTCGTATCTAGCGCACCCCACCCACCCACCGGGTGACCAACCAATCGAGCTAGCGATCTGGCCATCACACGCGCACGTGCGCGCATACAAATATACGTTATGAGTATGAACGTGTGGCAAGGACGAGAAACACGCGGGTAGGAGAGCATCGTACTCACTCGACACTTCGCAAGACCGCGCAATCTCCCGCCACATCTTCAGTATGACGTCGCGATTGTGATAGTTGACATTCTTCTGGTCCCAGATTGCGGGCCTCGCGCGCACTTCGTTTATCAGCCGCTGGAGGTCCATCGTCATCGCGCTCCTACGTCCGCCGGCAGCGTTGCATCGCCGAGGCGAGCGTTTGCCGGCGCGTCGATTGAGAAGCGTGACGCCGGCTGTGCCGACGGAGGAGGCGGCCGCACGCGCGCCGCTTCCTCCGACGCGTAGCTGGGCTTTCCCGCTGCCGGTGGTGTGCTCGACGAGGAGGCGGCTCCTCGGTTTATCGACCTGCGCCGCCGCCGAGTCTGTCCCCGCGGTGGCTGCGCTCGCGGTGGTGGAGGCGGCGGTGGCGTCAGCGTCGGGCTCGAGGACGACGACGTCGCCGGCGGCTGTTCCTTCGGCGGCTGTGTCCTCGGTTACGGCGGTGTCACCGCTTGGCGTGTTAGCGACGGCGACGCCGGGCGCGTCGTCGTTGGTCGTAGCTGGCCGCTGTAGTCTCCTCTTCTTCCTTTTGCGTCTGACGACGCGGCAGGTGGTGGCGGCGGTCAACGAAGTGGTGGAGGTGGTGGTACAACTTGTGACAACGGCAGTGGCAGCGGTGGCAGCGTTGCTCGCGGCGAAGCCGAGCCGAGCGGACGAGCGCAAGCGAGACGAATCCAGGGCTATATCCTCGTCGACTCTTGCGCGCGTATAGTCCATGCACGCGCGCGGGGCCAGCAGAAACGATACGGAGCACACACGCACGAAGAAACAAAATCGACGGTTTTGTTGAAAAAGCTTACGAGGCGAGGTTTCACGACGAACGCTACAGCAACGACTCTCGTCCTCGCAAACGCCGAGCCGTTCAAGAGAAGAGCACGAGAAGATGAGCAAAGCGAGTACAAGCGGACACAACGCGCACGCACGCACGCACACACACGCTCCAACGGTGTGCTGCTACTCGCTGTACGCTGTACTCGCGCGCGTCGCGAGTCTTCGGCTCCGCTCGACCTCGGCTCTCGGCACCGCTCGGTTCCGCTCGGCGCGGCTCGACTCAATACGATTCGACTTAGCGCGTCTCCGCTCGGCTCCGCGACAACTCGCTCGGCCAACACGCTCGAGAGCAACGCGCGCGAGAGAGAGAGAGAGTGAGAGCGCACGTAGGAAGGGGCAGGTGGAAAGGAGCGCGGATTGACGCCGAGCGAGTAAACCACCACCGGCTCGGTAAGCGCATCGCGCGCAGGGGCGGAGATACGCGCGAGTTGTCCCGGAGCGGGTAACAGACGGTTTACAGCTTGCGATGTCGGAGTATTAATTCAAGTACTACATCTGACGAGGTCGCGAACACATTGCTTAGCGAAAGTGGTGGAAACTATTTTCATTAATTGTATAGCAATACCGTCTGAAGGAATTGCCACTTGACATAAATTCATCAACTCGTAATCGCGATGTTATTCTCTCTCTGTTGTTCTATACACACATTCCCGCGGAACTTTATTAAAAGAGATATTACTTACTCTGTAAAGAACTAATATCACATATAGATTTCTTAATACATAATAACAGAAAGAAAGAAGAAGCTTCTTTTTAGTTCTCTCAGGAGAAGTAAAATGTCTTAACTTTATATCTGTTATTGACAAACTTTTCGCTCTTTACTCTTTTGCTCGGAGCATCGCCTAAAGGCTCTCAACATTTCCTCTCTGTTTCTCAAACTAATTAGGCAATCATTTGATTAGTACTTTGCAACTTTCTTACGGGAATATTTGTTACGGATTTAATACTGTTTTATCGTTTGTTATTATGTTATTATCAAGTTGCTTTGATTATTTTCATTCTAGTTTTTTTTTTTTATCTAAGAAATCTTCCGCTCGCGGTCACGCAAGAGTAAGACACGTTCGTCATTGTGTTGAAAATGAATGCACCTTGATGTTTAATGCGCGTCCGTTACTGAATGGGCAGCTGCAGTCGCGTCATCCGCTGCGAACGCGGCGTATCCGCTTTGCTCGGCTTTATCGCGAATCCGCGCCGCGTTGCGCTGCGCTGGAACGAAACGAACACGCTTGTCGTCTGCTCGTTAGCGTGACTCCGCTCGGCTCTGCTCGATCTGGCTCGGCTCCACTCGGTTGGCCTCGGCCTCGACATGTCCAGCATCAAGCTTGCAATTTGGCTCTGAAATCTCTCTTAGCCGCGATTTTATCTTTGGCCCGAGCATGAAAAAAAGAAAACTGACATAAATATATAAGTCGGACTTCTTTAGGAAGAACATATTATTTTCGAGTTGCGTGCGCTGATGTAGTTTCTTGTTAGAATTACAGCTGAAGCGCACGTTATTACAAGAGATAAGCTTACTTAGTATCTTAAGTTCGAATACCTGCTGCAATTGAATTATCATGGACCGACTTGAGCACATCCCACAACTCCGCGATGCACAACTTGCGATGTAGCATCTGTTCAAATACGATTAATTTTGTTTATTAATAGGCGCTTTCGCGCGCGCGGTTGACTTGCGAAGTTGAAGCGTTTCTCACCAACCTTGCTCCATACGCTCTCGCCTCATGATTCTCATTTCTATTAATAGTCACGTCTCACAATCGCGAAGTATCCAAGGATCACTGAAGCGAAGGATTCGTCGATTTGTGTCTGCGAAAAAAAAAACGTTTATAATCTGGTTACGTACGAGAAAAACACACGAAATTGCTTTTTATTTTTTAGATGCCGCGCACACACACACACACACACACACACAAAAGAGGAGATTTCTGTGTATTTTTATATATTGACAATATGAAATTAAATTTACTAAGATTTTGCTACCTAACATATTGGAATCGCGACTCGCGCGAAAGAAAAATTAATTTTCTCTTCGAATTCGACTCTGTTCTACGCGGTATCAGCAGTTTCATAGAAAGTTCATCGCATGCAATTTGATCGTGCGAGCTTATGTTCGTGTGCAATTCTACAGTCTAAAGCTTTATCTCCGCGTTTCGTCGCATTTCCCGTGTCTCTTCATATGCGCATTCGCTGTCGCGCGCTACGACCTAATCAGCGTCCAACTTGAAGTAATCTGTCGACGTGTGTCATATCGGTTTCTGCCTAGTTGGCAAACACAAAGAGGAACTGAAGGAGAGAAGAAAATTTTTGCTAGTTACATCTGCCTTTGTCTCTGCGAAAAGTTTCAAATTAATATGATAACGTGGTCCGGACATTAGCAAGTTCAAAATCCATATTGTGCCACGTAAACATACTATATGTAAATATACCACACACACAGCATAAGTTCAGGACAAAGTTAACTCATCGCTATAAAAAAATTCAAACTCACAACTGCGCATTTTATTACCAAAAAAAACTATCATTCTCTTTTAAAGCCTACAACTTTCAAGACGTTTTTTAATAAAAATACTAATTATTTTCAAATTTTTTAATCGAAAAGTTAATAAAATCTCGTAATATCGAAACTCATCATAAAATGAACTCGTTCTGACAAGTTTTCGATAAATCCGTGACCATGTGCATTCAGTTTAGCCGAGATACATGTATCAGCGATATTTGCGATAAAGGAGAGCTGGCAATACGGTTCATAATCCTTCGGCATGCAGGTATCACGATCAATAGACAGCGACGTTCGATACAAGGTACGCAAAGACGGACAATAATGGCTTGCTCTCGGCGCACTGTGTATTGAGCATCTGCGATGCGATATAAGCCCGATATGCCTTGGAATCATTGACATAATGCAAGTACGAGTCTGATCGTGCCACGCGGTTTATCCTTCACAAAGTATCGAACCGTCTTGAGTTTAGATAGAACGCAGAAAAGCGGCAATAATCTTGATACATCTACATCATATTATTTACAACTTAGGTAATAAATCTCAGATTCAAAATACAGTAAAATTATTAGATACATTTTTGCATAATATTTTTATATACAAATATTGTATATAATTTCGAAAATGTTTAAATCAATTTCTTGATAAAATAGAGGCTTTGCTCCTTTCTAAATCATGGTGATTTACAGTTGTTCTCTCTTCTTTGAGAACTTTAATACACAGAAGCACTTTGATTATATATACGCTAATTTAATTCAATATTAATCAAATTTACGCTATGATATATATGAAGAACTTGTACATCTGGTGTTACACCTGGGAAGAGGCAACCATCGTCGCATGAGCGTATTAACGTGTAACTACGCAGTAGGTGTCAGAAAGTAAGATAAAGGGAGAAGAGAGAGATCACATGATATTATCTTTCAGTATTAAATTAATTCTTGCCACCAGCAGTGAGTATTTAAATAGAATCACAGAAACTAAATTTAATACGTTAAAATTAACATATTAATTAAATTAATTCATGTATTCGCAACTATTCGTTGCGTTTGAGTATAATTAAGACGTTAACAAGTTAATGTGTTTGTTCATTAAAAGTTCGAGTTAGTAATTAGAAATCAGACGGCATCAATTGACAACTAGACACAACAGGACAAAATGGAATACACACAGGATATTAGTACGCCAGTATATGCACCAGATACTACCTGGCATATCGGGAGGCAAAGCTATCGATCGCCCGGTCATGTTCGCGATATCCGCAATGTCGTGTTGTGTGTATAAACAAGTTTACCTTGCGCTTCTCTCACGATATCCCCAGAGACCATCCCGTAGATTTTCATGTTGCTATCTCTATGCAGATTGCACTATCGCTGCTCGCGTCTGATATCGACGCCTCTAAGACGCACGTGTCAGGGAAACCCGGGCAAGTTTAATAAGATTAAGTGGCACTAGCGCGCGCCAAGTTGCGGCTTAACAATGTTGTAAGTAATGCATATTGATCGTCACTTTAGATGGGTCTCTTGCCTATTTGCCGCTTGCCTTGTCAAAACCACCGCACAGCTAACTATCGCTTTGTGAATATGCAAAATATGTGACAAAATATTCTGCAGCATCATGTAAATTTTGTGCTACATCTTTTTTTACATGTTTTTTTGAAGAAAGTTTTCAGTCTTTACTTATTCCGATAATCTATATCGTATATCTAAATCTATATTCAAAAAAATATTTTGGAGAGATCAGATTATCGAGAGGAAAATCAAATTGATTATTCGACAGTTTATATTGTCGGATATTCAAGATAACGATTAATGTTCGTGTCATGTTTTGTCAGATAAAAATAATTCACGCGAAAATATTGTATGTGCATATATTTATTTAGTGCAAATAAATAACAACAAATAAAACTTATTCAAGCTTAATTTTATCTGAAACAAAAAGTAAATTGTATTTGAATAAACTATTTGCATAAACCGATATTAGTAAAGATAAGATAAATATGTTAAAACACTCATAAGCTTAAAAACTTACTCGTTGTCATTTTTTATTTCAGAAACGAATAAATTTAATAAAGCCACAAAGGTTGACGAGATTGTTATTCGGCACTTTTGAGCCACTCTTCTATGAGCTCTGTGCGATTTGGTCGCGGTATTTTTTTGTTCCATTCGGCTATTTTAGCACCGAAAATAAGCATAGAGCGATCTTCAATGCCAGCTAATACGCGCCTTCGGAAAACCCTTGTTACCATTTTAGTCAGAGCATTTAATATGCGATCCAACAGATTGCCCTCAAATTTAATGTAAAATTTCCTGCAAAGGACAAAAATGAATAAAGAAATTGTCATACTTATGTAAGCAAGTTTGTAGTACTTCTGTGCAAATTGTAAATTAAAATACATTTGCAAATTATATACACGCAAGAATATTTTATAATATATATGTAAAAAATATAAAAATTTTTAATTTAAATGTGAGACGAGAGATTAAAAGTGAGATGAAATCAGCGGATCAAAGAATCAACAATTATTTTTACACGAATTTCTGTTGTTTTGCGAATAATCTCTTGTTATCAATACTTATACTTCTAGATTTGAAACTGTGATAATTCTTATTTTGTTCCGCTGTTGTACATCTGTTCATTCTGTTTATCACATGAATTTATCACTGCAGGCAAAACAATTCATTGCGGCGCTATCATCACCAATCGACAGAAGTGATGCATAACAACTGATAAATCACAGCTTTCAATATTACGTGATCGTGTTAATTCTTTCGCTTTCATATGTCATCTTTCAATATATTCAGACAGGCGTAAAATATAAATACACACACACACACACACACACACACACACACACAAGAAAAATAAGTAATATTTTCTTACTTGATCTTTGAAAAGGTAAGAGAATTGAGATTTATGTAGTAATTCTCTAAGTCAAGTTCGATGTTGACGTTAACGTCAAGGTTGTAAAAGCGACCGTATACGCCACCTTTCCTCTTATATAACAAGTGTTTCAGAGAATATTCGTAATTAAACTAAAATTATAAAAATAAGATAATACGTGTACGAAACATTTGTTTCACAATTGCAATTCATTATTTTTGATTCATTAGCACTTGTCTTGATTAGCTTACGTCTAAAGTGTCAAATCCTACATTCACATCTAAGGTCAAACGTTTATTTTTGTAATTCGCGTGATATATTATCAAAGTTGATATATTATTTATGGAAATAAAAACACATTGACCGAGCAATCGTACCAAATTTGGAAAAATATATTCGGAAAAGTCGACGAGTGGTGTAGGATCCAATCCATTTTTCAAAATAAATTGGCGAATAAACGGCAATAATTCATCAACTGCTTTATCAAGATTTACCCATTTTCCTTCGACTAACGGAGAAAAACTGCACAATAAAATGATTTTGCATTTCTTAGATTGTTCAACAGTCACGGTGTATTTAAACAAAAACAAGAATTTTAGAAAATATTATTTTATCCTGTTATTGTAAAGTTTTGCAATATAAACCTGTATAAAGATATCAAGTTTTGCAATATAAACCTATATAAAGATATCTAGTTTGTACAAAGTAAAATATAGTTACAAAAATAAAATAACAATAATAAACTGACAAAATTATGAGAAATTGTAGAATATTCTTGAACTTACGAAGGTATATCAGCGTATGTTACGGCTATCACCGCAAGCAGAAAAGCAATTTGAACTTGACCAGCCATTGGTACGATAGGAAACTAACTCCCACAATGATCTCTCTTTATTTTTATTAGCATTCCCCTACTAGAGACAAGCATATAATATCGATATAATATCTACAATATCAATATTATTCTTTCGATATTTGATAATGTAGTATCGATTAGGGATGAACATCGACAGAAAAATATCGATATATTAAAAGCAAATGTCAATGATCGATATATATCGAAACGAAGATATCAGTATTGTTTGATATCGGAACGAAAATATCGCTAGAGCGTAAATACGTAATATATTGTGTATAGTTTAATATATATAATGTAATTTAATTGTTTGCATATAATTTAGAAGTTAAAAATTATCAAATATCGATATTGTAAATATGTATATCGATATTATGTACTTTATTCCTATTCTCTACTATCTATATTATGCGTTTTATCGGTTAATTATTTAAACATTCGGAGGTTAAGGTAACTTACGTGATACCGTAATATTGTTTAAAAACATTAGTAATTATGTAATTATTAGTAATTACGCACCTTGATTAATAATGTGGTAGCACAGATGGTTGCATTAAACTGTACTGTACTAAATTACATAAAATTTAATAAAAATAAGTTTTTTGTGATAGTTTAAAATCACATTAAATTATTGAATATAAATTAATATAAAGTTGAATTTCCAGATATACACAAACACACAGTTTTATCAAATTCTTTAGTTATTTATATTTATCGATAACATAATATAAAAATTATCCAGGTCTAAAAAAAAACATCATACATACATTACACACAAGAAACCATTAGTTCATTTAATAATAAAGCTGTAATGTTTTTGAAATCCAATTATTAAAGAACAGATAATAAGAGCAAGATACACTGGTGGTCTATCTTGCTCTTATTGTCTGTTTCCTATATATTTAGTGTTTATTTAATTCTAATTCATGATTTCCTAATTTGATTTCTGACGGTTTCACAGTGTGATTTAAAACATTGTCAAGATTTTTCAGACCTTTAAATAGGTATCAAATATTTAAGACAATGATACTGTCGGAGCAATTTTAGAATTTATTCCATCAAAATATTTTTGGATTTCACATCTAGCTTCTTGTTCAACGCTGTTCGTGATCGTGTCCTTGAAGTATGGAATAATAAAATTGACAATAGCTGTCTTCATCCAACTCACTCCTCCGTTTTCATCTTGAACTTTCACTTTAATGGAACTACGATAAAATTAAATAATTGAAAAGAGAATATGATTTATATTTACCTGTGCGGTAAAAATAACTATATAAAGATTGTGCTTATAATATTTGCCATATTAATAAAAATTATTACCCAACAGTTTTTAATTCCAGTTTGTCAAGAAGTAGGCTATAGTTTGTCGTACGGAATATAACGTTAATTTTGGCGCGCATGTCTGTCACCGTAATTATAATACCGCCTATGAAATTTACAATGCCCATATCAAGGGTGTACTTATACTCTCCCTAAATATAAAAAAATTTTTGTTTTCACAATAAAGTTTTAATGTTCATATAGTACTTTTCTGATTCTTGGACAAAATTATAATAAGAAGAACGAAACACCTGATCAAATTACCTCCAAATCATTGAATTTAAAACTAGCATTCACTAGTACTATTTGGTCTTCGTAACTTAAAGTAACATTGCCATGACGTTTTAGAGCAGATAAATAGTTCAATATTCCCGAATATAAAACGAGATCGCCTTTGTGAAACATTTGAGCAAGTTTTGGACTCTGAAAGAAGTTTATCTAAAATAAATTGTGACTACATTAATAATAACTTTCGTTAAACAATATTATGTACGTAATTTGGAAATCGCAATCAAACCAAGTGTTATCTGAAAAGTCTATATTATCAGTATATTTTATCACAGTAGTTTATCGCATAGTTGTTGCTATAATTCTGTTATCTTATTGTTAGACAAACACGAGACGTATTTCAACGCATTTTTTTTATCAGCGCTGTTTCATAAACAAACTCTTTCTTAAATTACTGTACAGTGAAGTTACGAAAAATTGCGCGCGCGTAAACTTTGACACGACAGTATCAAATCTTCTGACGGACACGACATTGCTAATACCAGACATAAACTTGTCTCGTTGGGCGGAAAATTGGGGAACTTTATAGAAACATAAATAATGATTCTAGAACGCGAAATATCCGCGGTAAAAATCGTGTTGGACGCGACATTGAACTTGGGCTGAAACGCGCTTCTACCGAGTGAAACCTTGGTTTCACTCTCGTTCAAGTTCAAAGCTGCGTGTGATAGCCTTCGAAGCGTCAAAAATGAAATCAGTGAAAACACTGCGCAAAGAATGACCTCGGCGTTTGACCGTAATCCACGTCAACTCAAGGTTACCGCTCGCGAGCGAGTGTCATCCCAGGGATTCACTCTCGCTCTCATTCAAGGCCCAATTCTTCGGTCTCGCTTTCTACGGCCCCGAGATTGCACGTGTGTGCACTTTTGTGTGTTGTGGCCCGCTGACCTCAAATCTCGAGAATTGACCCTGAAATCTAGCTTTCTTCCAATTTTTGAGATGATCTCACGCGATTTTAAAGAAAATACGGATGTTTACCGTAATAACGAGTTTGTTACGTGAACGACCGATTTATTAATTTTATATTGACTTTTTTTACGAGATATGCGCGTGATTTAATCATCGTTTACTAGAGAATAAAGAGATTTAGTATAATATTTATTACAATTTATTTAAAACTGTTCTTTTCAAGAAGAGAACAAAATTTACACGATCATTGTTTTAAAAACATTACATACCTGCCATAATCTTGTTTCAACGCGTGGAAGAACAAGCGGATCTAATCCATGATCGACAATCAATTGTGAGATTTCAGGATTAAAATGATCCACAAGATCATTTATGTTGACATTCAGATATTGATATTCGATAGCATCGCTGCAATGATTATTTTATTTTGCGTGGTATTTTTTTTTATCCGCAAATTAGAGTAATATTAAAATAAAATATTAATAAAATAATGAAATAATATGATAGTAAAGATTAGCAGTAGAAATAGTACTGTTTCTGCATAGAAATAGTACTGTTTATGATAGTAAGATAATGTAAAACAGATTATATCAACGATATTATATATAAAACAATTAGTAGTACTTACAGAAGTTTTAGCTCGGCTGAAGCCAGAGCAAAAAACGTCAATCCAATATAAATTAATTTCATGGCGTTTATAACACGACTACGTTTATATACTATGATCATGTTCCTTTTATAAATTTGGAAGGCATTTGAGATTTCAGATTTATCAAATCCAATTTGTACACCGTTAATCTTATTATCAATCACAATACATACCTTTTCAATCATATTTTATCATTAAATTGCTTTAAAGTAGAAAATCAAACAAAGAAAGATAAAGGACATTATCAAATATATATGTGGTAACATCTAAATATATATGTGATATAGAGTTAATGTTACTTGTCATCTAAATTATCATTTATTTAATATGGTGTCATGTGTTTAGTATAGAAAAACTTATTTTATAAATAGTTTTTAATAGAAGTAATAGTTTAATAGAAGTAGTTAAAATAATAAATAAAAATTAAAAATGTCACACAGTATGTTTTTTGTTTGCACACTTTATTTTTATCCTAACCTTTTGCCAAATATTATTTGCCTGGCCTAATACCAAATCAAATATTATTTGTCAGATAATTCGTTATCTGTGTAATTATTGTTTGTATATTACTAGTACTAGTAATGAGATAAAGTCGATTTCTGTGTCGAAGAGAAGTTCATTATCGACACTGAGAGTCCACATCGTTACGTGGCGCTCTCTGTGTTGCGAATCTCGATATATGTATGTAATATATTGAATAAATAAAACCTACATTATCAATTTTACACATAGCTGTAAGATTTTCTTGAAATAATGTATTTCAAAACTACTTTATTTTACTGACAATTGATTTTACTTATATTTGATTTTATTGACAAATCAGTTCTTGCAAGTTAGACAAAATTTGACAAAACTTTGCAAACTGAAATGCCACACAACTTCACTTATCTAATTTTTTCAATCTATAGAACTCTAGAAGTAAGATGCAGTTATAAATTTTCTTGCTATATTTTCTTCCAAAGAAAAAGTTCATAAAAGAATTTTTAAACTTTGACATAAATTCTGTATGTTTACAATACGTCATAAAATGAAACGCGTGTAATACCAAGAAATAAATTATCTCTCTCTATTATTGTCTTGTTTACGTTAGCTTCACATGTGCTAATACAAGTGCCATGATACAATAACAATTTCGCAATAATTGTTGTTTACGTCAAAATGATAGTCACGAGATCCATTAACAACAGTTCTGTTCATTCTTTTCTTCGTATCAATTTACGTATTTTTTTACTCTTTCGAATACCTGGCACAAGCGTCGCGCGACGTACTAGGAAATAGTCACGAGTGAAAAACAATCTTGTTTGTCGACCCTGGAGTAAATTCGTCCTCGAAAAACTAGTTACGTATGGACCAATCGCAGCCCGAGAAACGGTGGGTGTACGCTATGACGTCTGACTACGTCTTAATTGCAAAATCTGATGCGTACGAGCGTGCGCAAATACGAAAAGCTAACGTAACTGGAACATAATCTATAACTGTACACGTACACACACATTCGAAGATATAATCTGTTTTGAAATCAACCAACCGGAATATTATGGTAATGTGACACTTCGATTGGATGTCATCGCTTCAAGCTCTTCACTGTGACATTTCAATAACGTACAGTAGATGTATATCGCGTTACAGAGTCTAATCAGCATTTAATGTTTACGCCACGGATCGTTTTGTTTCGAATTATGGTACATTATTACAAGCTTTTGTACGTGTATATACACACAAAATTTAAATTGACATTAATGTTTTCGGATTAAAAAATTCAAACATGAATTTCGCCTACGCTACTTTAAAATAATTTTTATAAGCGACGATAAACAAGAACAGTTTGGAGAAGAAAATATTAAAACAACACGGAGAAAAGGAAATCGTGTAGCCGGCGAACAATCAAGGCCTCATTGTGTGGAGCACGAGGTCGCGCGCGAGGAAGAAGGCAGGGAGGTGTGCGCGTTGCTTTCTCCTTCTGCGGTTGAACGAGAGCGCGGTCGTTGAAGGGAAACCGCGAACGCGAGCTTTTGTTACTCCATTTTCGCCTTCATTCTCGCATAAAAGCCACGGATATATGGTTGCTTATTACACACATATACATGCATATCGCACTCCCGCGAGATGACCAGGTCGGTGACCTCTCGCAAACGATCTCTCACGTGTGACGTAACGCAGCCATCTGCTGTAGCTTAAAGGAATATCTCGAGAAAGTCTCGATGCTGCGCTCTTGGGGAGAAAGGATATATGAATAAAATTGTTGTTGCAAAAATGAGCACGATAAAACGTAAAAATCAATTAACGTTCCGACTGTTCAACTATATGAACGATTCTTCTTATCTGTCGACAAAATCATTAATATCGGATTATATTTTTTGCCTCTATGTTTTGTTTAGAAATTTATTACCGAGTATTTACTATCGACTTTTTTTATCTACTTTTACGTGATAACGTTTCACACATCACGTGTGATTTTTACTTAGGTAGTGATATTTTTAGTGTGCGATATCTTATAAAAAAAATTATCGCGAAAATATATAAACAGCATATTGTTACATACTTCCTGCAACTTTGATTATCGGATACAAACGTTAAACAAGCAACTAATACGTCTGTACGTGTTTTTCCTGCTATCAGATGTGATATGACTTGTAACTGCGAGAATTATATATCGAAGATAATGAGAAATTGCTTTGTTCGGTACCACGTGATATAAATGTTGACCTTTGACATTTTATATCTACCCTTAAGAGCGATGTCAATGTACTGTTCCAATTAATTATCACGATGGTGCGTGCAAAATCAAAGAAAAACACTCACAAGCTAATACAGTTTTAATGTAATTAATGCGCGTTGTCTTTCTTGATAAATTGAGTTTTGAAAATCTCGTATATATTTCTTTTCACACATAATCATGTAACATGATCACGTGTTTCTCGAGTAAAATAACAAAACATATTTTAAATGATATAAACATCTTCTGTTAAAGCTATCCCAAAAACACAAAGACAAAATACATCAATATGTGAATACGACGATAACGACATGCGGAAGAGATTAAATAATTTCACAATAATTCTAAGAAATATTTTGACATTAATTCTTTTTACGCGCAATATCGTTTTGCGCGCTAAAATGATTTTGCATAAATTGAAAATACAAAAACATTTTAATGACACAACAAGATTGATGATACGCAATAAACGATTAATCACTGATTAATAGCGTGACATCAGTCATCCACGTAAGTGATTTTTGACCACCACGTGGCCTGATCGCGCGACGTAGCCGATCTAGGCCAACGATCTTGATCATTTTGCTTTCTTTCTTCTCCTACATTGAGGTAAAAGAGGCTCGACTGCTGGTCCGAGACGTGCCGACCAATCGCCGAGTTTCTTGTGACTAGTAAAACACATCGCGTGGTTTTACCACTCACGCACTATATACAGAGTGACGCATCATGCGTAAACAACGCGACTATAACTCTTTTCGCACGCACACACACATCTGTCTTGTATAATTTTGAAGAATGATCATGTGTGAATACCGTACAATTACATTTAATTTAACTCATTTATAATGAATATGATGTAAGAAATAAGAAAAATAAAAAATTATAACGGTGCATTTTATAAATCATCCAAAAATATCAGAAATTCAGAAAAAAAATTATTTACCTAATCCACTGTTACATACATTTTAAGAATATGTTCAATATTAAAGAAAAGTTGGTTCTGATGTAAATTATAATAATGCAATCACACAAGTCGAAAACATCATTAACGTGCATATGTATGTGTGTACATCTTTTTCGCACACCCTGTATGCGGCGCAGTATATATTCTCAGCAGTTCCCGTCACGAGACGAATAAACTTTGGACCGCGCTAGCCTATAGTTTCAGTTTGTTTCAATCGCTCAAGTGAGGTGGACGTGTTCCTTGCACACGGCTCGTCTTTCTTTACACGTATCTCTATGACACATACACCTATTGTGGTGGTATTTACGTGTGATACTGATTGCCGCGCGACCTGTTCGTGACAATAAACTTGCTGTTCTTCAGTCAAGCACAGCTGTTCGAGCAGAGTTGATTGTCTTTTATTTGCCTTGACAGCAAATCCAGTGTGCTAAAACTGATTTCGCGAATTGTCACCCGCGACTGTCACACACCACGTGTTCGCTGACAATATTCACGTGTTGCCTATTGCTAGTCCAGACTTTTCTCAAGGTAAGTTTCATTTTTTTGTCATCTTTTGTTTTATTATTTTAAAAACTCATTGTTTTGTTTAATATATTTAGGAAGATTAAGTAAAAAAAGTAACTTTTTTGCATATAAAATAAATGTAAACTATATCACTTTAATTATATCACTAGATAAACGAAGTGATTTTTTCTCATTTTTACGTTCTTATTATTTTAAAGTTCTTATGAAGTTCTTTAAAATACGATTGAGAAATAACTTGTTGCAGAATACGCATATATTTTATATAAGATAAAATGTTGCTTATTTGCTTATCTACTAAAATCTACTAAAATATCCACCAAAATCATATCTACAAAAAGTTACACAAGAGAAATCAATCGGATGTCATTCAAATGATCAAAATAAAAAATTTTGTTAAATTTGTTTAAAAAATTTTGTCATAACCAAAGTAACTCATCGATTCAAACTCGTTATTTCATCAGATGATACTCGATACATTTGTTAATTCAATAATGTTAACAGAAAGTCCATGACTCACAGAGAAAACATGTTTACACGCAACTGCATAATCAACGATGTTGACATTTGCGATAATTATTTTGTACACCTAGATAATGGCGCAAATGTGGCAAAACACTTTTCAAAGATGTTGTTTGTTTATGCCAAGATGTATACTTCTGCAAAATATCTCAAGTAACAAAACAAATATTACATGTAAATGCGTTAAATATCGAATTATGTAAATATTTCGAACTATTATCGTAATTTTTCTCATTTATCTGATTTTGCTCGATATTACGAACGATTATATTCATTGCGGCATAATAATATGCAAAACTTGTAACACGTGAAAAAAAAAACATAAAAAATAACACATCAAAACATGAAAAACACGACAGATCAAAGGAAAACATTATGAAAATAAGAACTTTCTTGTGAATGCTCCTATTGCATAATATCTTCCTTGCCTGCGTATGCGGTGTAACAGTGGCTTCGAAGAAATTTATATAGCTTCGTATTTCCTGCGCTTTGCTCTTATTTCGACGCGCGCTGTATCAGCGAAGCTCAAGGCTGGCAAGAGAGAGATGCGCCAAACTTTATATTTGAAAAATCTGGCTTAAAGGAAGATGTATTCGGCACAAATAAATTTCAAAGTGAAAAAATTGTACAAACATACAAAATCGAAAAGAAATAATTTATACTACACGCGTAACATCTGACAATCTACAAATATTTATTAATTTTTTATTTATATAAATATTTATAATTTAAACATTCTCTCTTTAAAAAAAAAATGTTATGGAATCCGAAATTTATTTAACGAGAAGTTGAAAAATATTTCACAGGACGGGTTAAGACTGATATTGCGTTTCGAAATTTTTGCGTTGTCGATTATCTGGCTTTACTGCAACGAAAACGAAGTTTCTTTATTTTTCGCGCGAAATCGATAGACTCGAACATTTTCATCGCGCGATGAAAATAGTCGCAACCTTGCAATTGTGCATTCATTGCCAAGTCCATGGTCAAACGAATTCACATGGACGGACGCCAGCCGACGGATTGTCTCTTCCTCGGTTCTTATATGTTCCATTTTTGAGTTGTTAGTCATCGATGTCGGACACGCGAATTCATTTAAATCTGAAAAACAACCGGTCACGAGGTCCGTTATTTTCTTACGCGGAATTGTAGATGTACGCAATCACTTACTTGATCAACAAAAACAAGTTATCCGTATAATAGCGAGACCTACCCTGGGCGTCCGACTTTATCAACATTAACTTTTCACTTCGCAAATTATTAGAGAAACAACTTTGAAATGCGTAAAGACAAAATAAATTAAGACGGAGCAGAGGCAGAAATATGTGTATATCAAAGTATTAATGTATGTAAGTCAACATGAGAAATAACTGAGTGAGTGACCTAGATACGCTCGTAGATACTGGAAAAAGAGCAAGAAGTGTTGTGTATCTTAAAAAAGCGTATATCAAGAGCACAGCGTTTCAAATAGTATTAATAAAATGAGAAGTTCTGCGGAAATGATGTCATGGTAGAAAACCTACGTGTTCATTTGTTTGAGAAATTAAAACAATCGCAGTTATTGACGCGAGACAATTAACGAAAGCGTATATACAAGCGATTAATATTACTTTGTTAATTTTTTTTACAAGCTTTTTCATATCAATAATCTTAAGCAATTACATTGTCTAAGATTGCGAATTAATTGCCATTGCAATTTTCTGAATTTTTTTGCAAAGCGCAATTGTAAAGATAATCCTTAATCGTTATTACGTGACGCTTATTACACGGCCGATGCGAGTGTTTTTGAAAATATCATTAAGAACTGATACTTCTAGTGTCACTTGATCGGATTACTTTTGCTACGGGCAGTAACTCTCACTGTGTTCGTTTTTTATCATCGCGCTCTTGCAGTAAATGTCGTTATGTAAACGTGCGTTGAATAACGTTACACACATTTTCGTCAAAAAAGCGGAAAAATCGGTGAGAAACACTTTGTTGAGAAAAAAAAAAGAATTACACGTCTATCAGACAGCATGCGACACCGCGGAAAATTAACTCGTTGAAAAACTCGTTCGATTAGTCGAGTTTGTAATTCGCTCGCGTGTGCAGTAGCGTAATGGGAATGATGATTAATTATGAAAAAAAAAAAAAAATACTGATGACACAATTAATCGTCGGTGTGCATTTGGAGAATGATCGGGGCAACGGTCGAACGAATTAATTTATACCGCGTCATAGATATTGCGCCATTAAGACGGTATTTTGTGTAACGTACGATGAATCATGATTTACTTGTTACAGATAACACAATTAGTACTTATTTTTGTGAAGTTTTAGAACAAAAGATAATGAAATCTGTCTGCGATCTACTGTGTAGAAAGAATTTTCAAAATATTCGCAAATTTCCTTCAACAAGACGAAGCACGAATTTAATGTCATGAAGTTATTTTTTTTGCGATGTCTCATTTTATGTTGACACAAAAGATATGGACTTTGAACAGACAGTGACTCTAACTGGTTTTTGAAGATAAAAAAAGATCTCAATTTGTAAATAATAACGTCCAAACAATGATAACGTTTATTATTCTCAGAAAAAAAATTTTCATATGAACAAAACTGTTCTTCCCAATCTTTATAAAAATTTATAAAATCATTTATATATAGAAGTATTTATATTTCATTTTTTTTTTTTTTTATGAGTATTACTTATAAAACTATTTTCTAGATTAATTTCATGTATTCAGTTTCTAGATTATTTCACTTTTTAGTGTAGCATTGCTGCTGTTGCACTTACATTTATGATCAAGTGGCAAATTTGAGAGCCGCTCATTCAAATAACGTTTCAACAACAATTTGCCGCGCATACGAGACTTCAAGGTTTTGGCTCGAAGCCTCGGAGCTTCACGAGATGTTTGGCTGTCGGCCTGACGTTTCGCGGTACTGTAATACGTAAGCTCGCGGCAAACAGACAGATAAGATTGCATAATAAAATCCGTCGGAAAACTTCGGCGCGGTCAATGCACCGGAGCATATAAATAAAATAAATCATTTGAGATTGCACTGAGTAGCGACTTAGGATATTTGCTGCTATCGAACGATTGAAAAGTTTATACATATGACTTGTGTAATTGGCGATTAAAGAAATTATTCATTCATCTTCGTCACATTTGACCGCAGACACACGACAGATATCTGCGTTTCGGCAGTTGTCCAAGTGTTGATGAAATCTACATTTCGTTTCATCTCGGAGAATGCTCAAAAATATTTCATCAAACCTCGACATGCTTTTAAATGTCTATTTGCCATCGTAGAATACATTTGATTAGAAAAGAGAAGTCTAAATATAAATCTCTATCATAATTTTTTTCTTTTTTGCTTACACGAACTATTTGCAACTATTGCACGCGTGTCTGTGTATGTGCGCGCATTTTTTAAATATCATTAGTTCTCGAAATATTGATATTTGCATGCGCACAATCGATCGACACGTTAGCAATTTGCTATTTATAGATATTAATAGGATTCAGGAGCTTCCATTGACGTGATAGACGTTAACGAGATTTACACCTGTCATGTCAGCGCTATGCGTTAACGAGAACATAAATAGACATATTGGAAAATTCCGAATGTATAAATGTAAAATTTCTAGAAAATATTGTATATCTTGACAGCAGTCCAACTGTTTATTATTTATACTATTCGGGGAAATGTAATTTACATATTGTTAACTTTATGTTAAGTTAAATAAATGCAAACTTATGTGTTTAAATGAAAAGTGACAAAATCTTAAAATAAGAAAAAGAAATAATTTTTTGCTTTATAAAACATTTACCGGGATATCTAAGTTGAGAATCTCTAACAAACTTTCATAATCAGTAAAACGAATTTCTGTCGTCACTCGAAAACGAGTTTGCATATTTCCCACAAGAAAGAGAGAGAAAGCATAAATGTCGCACGCGCGCGATAATAGCTATACTCTCGGACGATTTCCAATCTCGGACTTTTAACTGCGCAAAACTCGTCTGTAGATAATGAATATAGTTGCATAATTTACGTGTAGATAGTCTCAAACTGAGAGTAGAATTTTCGAAATTCCGACAATATTTTTTTAAATCTCAAGATTTACTTTTATATGTATACGTCACACGTGTACTACTTTCGCACGTCAATAATTTTTTATTTAATATCTCGAAATCAAAAGTAAGATATAAGAGATTAAGTAAAAAACCAAACTACTTGACTTGGATAAGTGCGAGATAGATAACTTTTTGCCGAGATCTTGGAGACAAGATTGCATGAGAAGAAAGCTACACGTGCAATTTCGCAAGCGGCCTATAGAAATGATAAATAATCTGAACGTTACAAGCGCGAGCGCGAGCGGATACCGTCGCCGCGGTGCGTTTCAACGCCTTCTCTTTTACGCAAGTCCCGTGCAGGAAAGCGACCTTTTTACGCCGCTATTCGCCAACCGGAGATAAACTAGGTTCTCTTGTCTCGCAATAATGATTATCCCGTCTTTCGCGCACGCCCGACTTCGAATTACGGTTATTGATGCTTTCATACGGCCGCTTTTTTCCGCGTTTGCGTGTTACGCGCTCGCATTTCCCGTCTTCTTCAGACAACGCGACATTTCACTGATTGCCAATCAGTTTTACGGTAAATACGAAAGTATCTATTTTACGAAATTTTCATTATTTTGCAATTTGTTTACGAATGACGTGCCGAATGACTGCGTACCGGGATGTCGCGATAAAATGATCAAAAAATTTCATGTTGCAACGAACATAAAAGGACGAATGTAAACGTAATGCAACGTAATATGTTCCATGTGTTTGTCAGAAAAACAAGAAAGTCACTGTTAGTATGTGAGAATGTATCCGACAAATTAATTAAATAATCATTACGTAGCACGAATCGTGAGTAAGCGTTTTCGACACACAAACGTGTTTCGTCGACAAATAATAAAATTTCTCTTTAATTTGTTACTCACTGTAACCGCAGAACAGGTCAGAGAACATCCAAGAAGCAACACTGCTTGCGCCGAAGAGACGTTCTCGAAGTTTATCCATTACAGTTATCCGTTCGCGAAAACTCCTCCACTGTAACAAAAAAAAAAAAAAAAAGAAAATTATCCGTTAAAACCTTGACAATGTTAGCTACACATGCAGCGTAGCGTACTCTGTACGCGTAACTATACATGTACACACGTTCGCTTGTGTCGGCGAACAAAGTACGTTCATCATCAAGTCTTTGCGTGCACGCGAGCCGCCTACGCGCGCAGCACGACGATTCGATATTGGCTAAGTAAGATGAATAGAAAATGTTTGAAAACGTTCCATTTTTCAGAAATGTGTAGTTTCTAGTCTGTATAAATTATTACATGAGCGAAACGCAAGATATTTCACTCGCACAAGCGAGCATAAATGAGAAACTACATTTCCGATTGTTTTTTTTTTCTTTATAAGAGCAAAATTGGATTCAAAATGTGAACACACGCGGAATATGAGAAGTATTTTTTCAGTATTTTCCAGAACAGGAAGAGAGAAAACCGGAATGGAATAAAAGTAGAATGATATTAATGGAACGTAAAGTGCTCTTTGTATGTGTGTGAGTTCTGGAAAAATCGTTGCATGTATTTTAAGTTAGTTTGTCTCCATGTAAGAAGTAAAAGAAAACTGCATTATTTTTAATGAAGTATGATAAGACAAAAGAACGGAAATTATTTGTGCTATCGCGTCTGCTTTGTCTCATCTTTCAACGATTGTTATTTTCTAAAGCGTCGCTTATGTAAGATCACATCATAATATTAAAAAAGACGTTATATTCTTAACATCTTTATCTTAACCGAAAGTTAAGATAAGTCCTAACCGAAAAGAAACTGTTATGTGAAAAGATGTCTTACACGTCCACCTTGATATACAAAGTATGTTTTTTACGGCATGTTTTTACAACTGTTGCGTAAGTTGGCATTCGGAGTTAAAATTCTGAATTTTAAGTAAATGCGCGCTCGTTAAAGCTGTACATTTCACCTGCGAAACGAGATCGGTGATGAGCAACGCGATAAAGAAACATTTTAATTTTTGTCGCAACTCTTTTAGCGATACGTAATATCGCTGTTGCAACTGCTGTTTGTTTCGAACGACCGTAAAATAAGCGAACTTGTCTTGTTTTTTTTTTTTTAGGACGATTTCTCTGAATCTTCAGGATTCAGAAAAATTAAACCTGTAAACATTTTAGAAAAATATACATTTTGCAAACGTATATATGTTTTCCGTTTGTTTGTCGCGTCTCTACCGGTAAACGAAAGTGTCTCGTAGACGATTTGAAATAACTTATGATTCTTACCTAACCTAATGATCGTTAATGGCGGAACTCGGCCGGTGATCTCATATTAGATTTCCGCAATGTGGGACTTTGATCGTTCATGCCTTTATTGGATGGTTGAGACGCATCGCGTTATTGATCTTCAACCGTCTCGTCGAAACTTCCATCGAAGTACTTTGCGCAGATGACTAACGAGATTCGCACAGCCGCGGTAAAACGTCATTGCGTCGATTGATCTAATTTGACAAAACAAACTGACGTTAATGATTCGTTCGTTTGATTAATCAAACGTGAACTTTGCCGATGTTCTTAAGTAACCATAGATTACAAATAATCATAGTATTACCAATCGCATAAGGTTAGGGTTAGGTTACTCGGCAACTTCAGAACCTTTCACACAGCGAGTTTTCCCAGCCTTTTCTGATCGTTCGCGATGCTGATTTCTCATGAAATAAAGATGTAAATCGAAAGATGTTGCTGCAAATCGTGTTTACTTGAAAGCACAGGTGTGCATTTCACGTTTCTTTGTTCCAGGCGATCGACGTTGTCCGGTTTCGAAGCGCGCGCTAACGTCGCCGGTTGATCACGTGATACGTCGCTCGTATCGACCGCTGCGCCAACTACAGTGTCGATTGGCTCAGCCGTGTCACGTGGCTCGTTGCGCGAGCCCAACTGTTTGGACTACCGTCTGCTGGCTGGTGGTGTCAGGCGCATTTGTCAACGCACGTCTCGACGGGAACAAAGGATTCGTGGAGACACCGGGGATTCTTGATTGTTCGTTCAAGACGTTTGCTCCGGCGTTGATTTTTGCGTCTCCGTCATCTCACGATATCGCTCATATTGCTCTTTTCTCGACTCGTTTCGATTATCGTCGCGAAGTACTGTGAAGTGTGTTCGACAAACGTTTTTTGACAGCTCGCTGTCACTCTGACGGCGTCGTCGGCGAATCGTCAATCGAATTTTCTTTCTTGCTTGTCGGAAGGTGTCATCAGGATCGAAAGACAATAGTGCGGAAACGAAGAAGAGCTGTCAACGAGACACAAGCGATTTATTTATTCTCGATTCTCGAAATCAATTCACCACACGCGTAGTAGTCTCGAACCTTTGACGTTCTCTGTCTCTTTCTTCTCTCCCTCTCCCTCAGAGCAACCTTCGCACCGAAGACAACCACAAGTATATATACGTTCCTTTTGTTGCGCCGCGAATTTTGAACAACATTCTGCTGATCGAGCGTCGTCTTCCTGTCAATCGTGTTCCGCGGCCTGTGGTGCACGGACACTTGGGACATGTACAGTATGAACTATATCGCTAAGATCATCAGCAATTTCCGTCTTTTTTACAACGAGATTAACGCCGCGACTCTCACTGGCGCGATCGACGTCATCGTCATTGAACAGCCGGACGGTTCCTTTACTTGCTCGCCCTTTCATGTCCGCTTCGGCAAACTCGGCGTACTTCGCTCCAGAGCAAAAGTGGTGAGTCTTCCTCAAACATTTACTTTAATTTTCTCTTTAATTGCTGAATCTTGACTGACAGTCTCCAAAGATATTCTAGATTAGCGTAAAAGTTTTCAACATATACATTTTTTCATACATATACATATTCCTTATTTATATATTTATATCTTTGTTATATTGAATAAAACATCTCCTATGCATAAACATTTTATGGATATTAAAGCGGCAAAATAAATAAATTTAGGTGGACATTGAAATAAATGGAGAACCTAGGGAGATTCATATGAAACTTGGAGATTCAGGAGAGGCCTTTTTTGTTGAAGAAGTCAGCTCAGATGGATCTCCAACGGACACAGAAATTCCACCACATTTGGCTTGTTCACCTATACCCGATGACAATTGCTTTCCACCAGCAAAATTCCATCTTCTGTCAGATCTACCTCCGGAGCAGAGAGAAAAGATTCTTATAGATTCGGTTCTTTCTATAGAACGTGAGAAATGGGAGCAGATGTCTGCCTTGCCACCGAATCAACGGGAGAAGTTTCTCATAGAGCAGTTCTCCGATCTTCCTGCGGAACATCGCGAGAAATGGCTCCAGATTGCTTCGCTAACCGTGGAAGAGCGTGATCAAATGTTTAAGGAATGTTTTGGCACTATATCCCCAGAACAGAAGCAGCAGATGATCAGGGAACAATATTCAGCTTTAAAAACAGAAGACAAGGAAAGTTTATTTAAGGAATATTTTCCGGAACTTTCCGTAGAGCAGAGACAAAGTTTTGAAAGAGCTCTGCTAAGTGACTGGGAGAAGAAAGAGGAGAAATGGGAAAAGCATAATTCTAAGGATGAAAATGAAGAAATATTTGACATGGATGGTATCAATGACGAACAACCAAAATCACTGTCTTGTCCAAAATCTTTTGTAGCTGTTACTTCCTCTGACAGAATTCGTAAGATTAGTGTAGTGAAGAATGATTTTAGACCGATTACTGATGATCCTCAAAGCAGTAGTAGTAAGGAAAAATCTAGCGACGAATCAAACACATCTTTAACTAAGAAAAATTCGAAGGAAGAAAACATTGAAGAAACAAAGAGTAACAATTCGGCTAAGAGAAAACGCAAGAGGAAGAGTGTTATGAAGAAAAAAGGCTCGCAGAGAAAAACCAGCAACGGCAGTAGCAGCCAAACAGAAGCAAGCGAGACCGATGCAGTTTTCACTGAAGAATCAATTAGTGAAACAGTAAGCACACAATATTATTGTAATTAACATTTATTATTCTCTATTGCTTTATGTTATGACACGCTTATATTTATTTTGAAGGGACCTACTCCAATTGCAGAAGTTGAGAAGAAGATCACTATTATAGAACCTATGACATTATCTCAGGACATTGAAAACCGTCCCGAAACTGATTTTCATTTCTTTAGTGATTCAGAAATTACTAAGTAAGTTGTTTTTTCTATGTTATATTTATAACTTTTGGAATATATCTTTATTTATTAACTTGTTATGATGTGTACTTGAAAGGAACAAGGACTCTAGACCAAGTTCGCCTGTTCAATCAGACACGGAATTTGAAGTGCGCAAGATTATACAGGAAGGTGCCGAAATAGAAGACGACAAGGGTCATCAAAGTTGGAGATGGGGTGAATTGCCCAGTCTGCCTGTAGAACCGACGCATACTTTGCACAGAAATTCTTTGAATTCTTCGGCAACAACTAACCAACCGAATAGTCAGTATACAATTTTATTAATTCTGTTTGGTCATGTCAAAAAATGATACAAATTTCTCTGTTCTCTATTAACAGTATATTAAGGAAACTTTCCTTGCCGATAGTTTATTTTGTTTTTTTTTTTCACAGACTAATAAGTGTCATATTGATTCTCTCTGATATCAGAGAGAGTCAATATATATATATATATACACACACAATAACATTTAACAAGATTCAATGTTGTAAAACTTTCCACGAAAAAAAATCTAACTCAGACGCTTGATCGCTAACTGTTCGCAAATCGCTTTTTTAATGACAGAAGACGCGCAACGGTCTATGCTCAGTGGCATGTTCTCTTTTATGAAGAAGACTTCTCGCGTAAGACACAATCCAGAATCCGAAGGAATTTATCTTAGCGATCTTAACGCCGACGAATTGGATCCCGAAGTTGCAGCTTTATACTTTCCCTCTTCGCATCGAGGTCCGACAGTAGTTAAAGGTACCTATATAGTGAATTTGCTATCGCTTTCGCATGGTGAATGGTTACAATCGAAACTAACATATTATATTAGCTATATTTTTCCAATCTTTTGTATCATATTTACAAAATTAAATTAAAGTATTGTTTGTATAATAAAATATTTATTAACGCACAAGTGTGTGTGTGTGTCTTATATTAAAAAAATTACAAAAATTTTTTGCGTTTTGAATCTTGTTAATAATAAAGTAACAAAACTGTATATTTGTAAATAAGATTTCTATTTGAATTAATTATTTGTGGCTTTGTGTTTTATATGTTGCGCTGTATATCTTGTATTTTTTATATCTTATAAAAAGATATATATATCCGTTCTTTTCGCAGATAAGAAAACAACAGACGAAGAAGATACTGAATCAGGTAACGGGCCAAGCTTACCTCAGAGCCCCAACAGCGTTGAGGGGGCTATCGGTGGACCAAAGTCGTTGGATAGCGATTTCGAAGAACCAAAGCATTCTATTTTCGATAATAACGTAGAAATAAGCATGTCCTTGTGCGGTGGTCTGGACAGCGAAAACGGACCTTCTAAGGAAGCTTTCAACGAAAATTTGTTGCACTTTGAGGACGTTTGTACTGATCCAAAATTGTATGAGAACCCGAACCTAGTTGTCAAGATCAATGGAAAATACTATAATTGGGCTACAGCTTGTCCGATAGTATTAACTTACGTTGTTTTCCAAAGACATTTGCCACAAAGCGCAATCGAAAATCTATACATGCCGGTGCATGGAGACAAAAAGCAACAAACTCTCTCTACTAGCGGGAAGCCTGAAAATCGTAGCGGATATAGTTCCTGGTTTTCGTGGAGACGTTCCACGCAACCTCCTAAGAAACCAGAAAGTATCGATCAAAGTAAGATTTGTTCAATTTTTGATTTCACACATTATATTGAAACAATATGAATTGCTTACTATTGATTTTATTACAGCCGATGGAATTGCTACGCAAACATCCGAGCAGCCTATGGAAACTAAGACTGTTATTAATGAAGAAGTATCTTCTGTTGATAGGTAAATCTTTTAAGTGCATTTTTATATATTCATTTTTTTCAATTTTTTAAAACATCATCTTTACAGAGAGGTAAAGACTGAAGTAAACACAGATTTACCAAATTCGATTGAAGCGATAGAAACCTGTACAAGATTAATAACTGCGCCTGATGAAACTGCGTTTTCGAAAAATGAAAAAGCGCGAGAAGGAGAAGGTGAGGGATACAGCGGCGGCGAGGATTCCGATAGTAACCATAACGAACCAGCGGGTATAAAGATACCTATTGAAAGAAGACCATATTATGAATCCACGGAGAAATATCGTAAGACTTTACGATTGACGTCTGAGCAGATAGTAAGTAGTTTTTATACATTTTGCATGAGAATGTTCTGTTCAAGATGGAACAAAAGCGAATGAGTTTTAAATTGTTTTATAGGCGAGCCTTGATTTGAAGGACGGTCCTAATGAAGTGGTCTTTAGCGTAACAACTGCTTACCAAGGTACAAAACGCTGCAAGTGCCACATCTACAAGTGGAAGTGGGACGACAAGATCGTCATCTCTGACATCGACGGCACTATTACAAAATCAGACGTTCTGGGCCACATCTTACCGATAGTGGGCAAAGACTGGGCACAATCAGGAGTCGCTCAATTATTCACAAAAATAAAAAACAACGGTTATAAACTGCTGTATCTATCGGCAAGAGCGATCGGCCAAGCTGGAGGTACCAGAGAATATTTAAGAAACTTGAGACAAGGCGACTTGTCATTGCCGGAAGGACCGTTGCTTTTGAATCCTACGAGTTTGATCTTGGCGCTCCATCGCGAAGTGATTGAAAAAAAGCCAGAGGAGTTTAAAATATCTTGTCTGAAAGATATTCAGGCGTTATTCCCTGAGGGATCTGAACCGTTTTATGCTGGATACGGAAATCGAATAAATGTATGGATAATTATTCGTATCGATTATTCTTATTCTCATTCTTATTTTGTATAATTATTCGTATTTTGTTGAGTAATGAAATTAAAATATAAAATGAATAAGTAATCTACATAATTCGTTTACATACAGGATGTCTGGGCATATCGAGCAGTAGGCATTCCTATAATGCGGATCTTCACCATAAATTATCGAGGAGAATTGAAACACGAATTGACGCAAACATTCCAATCTTCGTAAGTATTGCATCACTACTTGTTTTATAAAAACAAAAGTTTAAATAAACTGTTTTTGGTCTGTTTGTTCGTGTGAGCATATAACAGCAAAATAAAGAATAAAGACAAGTATCTAAATCTTGTCGCTCAAATAGCAATATATACAATGCAATGATAACTCAATTGCTATCTTGTTTTTCTCCTCACTGTCTTTTAACACTCTCTGCTTTGTAACATTAGTTTGTTAATGTTTCTTTGTACACAATATTGTATATCTTTAGACATGCGTAGTATTTGTAGTAGTCTTAAAAACTAACTTTGGAGAAATCTTCTATTATTGCAGATGAAACTTTATAGAACACTTCGAGTGTTGCTTGTGTTCTTTACGTAACAGTGAATCTTATTTGCATGATTGCCGAAACTTCCCTTCAACTAACTTTTATATCCGAAGCTTTTACTAATTATTATGATTCAGATTTATTTTTGTAGCAGTTTAAAAAAGTGTTTATAACAAATTTATTAACAATCTGAACCTCCACAGTTTCTGATTAAGATTTTAAGCATTAAAGAATGAAGTTATTGGTTGAAAAAACTATGCAAGTTTCTTCCAAACGATATTGATAGGTCGGATATTTCTGTGATTACAGTTATACGCGTCAGTGCAATATCGTCAATGACTTGTTCCCGCCACTACGTCAAACGTCCACTGATACCGGCACAACCGTAGCTTTAACCGCATAAAAAATAGTTAAACGAAAATGCAATAATAATAATTGAATTATTATTTAGTATACCAATCGTATTCGGTGCAACTCATTGTTGCTTTATACATGAAACATTGCCATGTATAATGCAATTTTGCTCTTTGTCTCGATAACTGACACAGTACAAAACTAAAACGTCTAGTTTTATTTATTAAGAAAAGGACGCAAACAATATAATAAGAAATTTTTGCAAGAAAATTATTTCCAATATCTAACCGAATATACAACAAACGTTTGCGCGATTAAAAACAAGTAATTTAGTGCTAATATATTATAGTTTTTTGGGATATATATATATATATATATTTGGTTGTGCAACAACTTCTGTCTTCTTTATGATTTATAGGGTAAGCACTTGTTTTGTATACAAAAGCACTTGGTTTTGCTTTTCATCCGCTTGGTACGCTTTGATTTTAACATCATATCATTGGGAACATACATCTTGTTACTTGTTTCAGGCAGCAGTGGGAAGGGCGATATGAATGTAATTCATACCATTTTCAGAAACATTTGTTATTTGAATGCACAAGCAAAGAGAATTTATATTGCTTATATCAAAGTTATTTTATTTGCTTTATTGTTCATAATTTTTCAACCAAATTTTAAAATCGTTCTTGTGCAAACTGTGATTCATTTTTTCTTTCTTGTTTCTCTCTCTTTCTCGTTCTCATTTCAACTTCATAATAATATTAATATTATACATACATATACATATATATAACTTTATTTGTTCATCTAGTGTTAAATATAACGTTTAAAAATTTCAAGTATTATTCTTTCTAATATTTTTATCTCAAGTTTTATTTAATCTGTGATTTACAATATTTACATATTCTTTGTTTTACAATTTGCATTTGTGTTTTATTAATATGATCTTAGATGCACTGCTTTTTGTGATTTTTAACTTTTAATCTGATTTTCAAGGTTTACATGTAACAATATAATTATTAATTAATTTAATATAATGTCATATAAAATTAATAATAATTTTATGTGACATTTATATTAAAAAATCCGAACCACAAAAGTTTCATTACATTTTTTATCAATCATGCATTCGATTTGTTTCATATTGAACACAAGCAATAAACGCAAATTAGACATTCATGTTTTAATCATATTGACAGCACAAAGACAAAACTTTGTAAATATTTATATATGTAATATTTGCTCTGCATTCCTTTTGTTTTTTCTTTCATTGCAGATATTCGAACATGAGCTTTATCGTTGACCAAGTATTTCCAGCGTGGCGTGAAGACGCAGCCGATGAATTCAGCACTTTTGCGTATTGGCGGGATCCGATACCAGAAGTATCAAAACTCGAAGAGTTATATGCTCAAACTACCTAAATCTTACTACCTATCATAGTCATTTGCCCGTATTACGAACAATAATATTTATATATCTTATTTAGCTAACTTTTATACCCAGTGCGCGCACGCGTTGACTGCAGTGACTTTGACCGGTGTGATCATCCAATCTATACATAATTAAATCTCAAAAATATGCGAGAGATTTTTTCGAAAGTTAGTCTTGTTGCTCAGGTATTAGACAGTTATTAAACAGATTTATATATAAGCAATGTCGATTACGTTTTCTTACATGTAATTTGTTAACTTAAACGAAAGTATACATATAATGTATCTTGGTTTTTAAGTTATTATTGCACACACGTATAGACACATATACTATTTATATATAAAACATATATAATTTGTTATGTGTCTTATATATAAATTATATGTAAAACTTAGATATACTGATAAAATGATAACTTATAAAACAATAAGTTTTTATAGTTTCTATATCGTTTATATGAACGAGTTACTAGGTGATTGCAAAGAGTAAACTTTTACGTCGAGTAAGCGCCCAACACATTCCAACTTCGTTAGGTAAAATTCATATCATCTTTATGTTAAACAATGTCAAACACATGTTTGTCGGATTTATTCACACCAGTCAATGTACATAGCGTGACTAATGTAACTAGATACAATATAAGTATATGCTTCACACGTAATTAAAGCGAGTCTTGTACTTGATAAAGTAAGCAAAGCTCTCTTAAGTGACAGCTCTATTGTCAAATCGTTGTAAAACACATGTTTTTGGAAATTAACATAGCCGAAAGAAATGTCTCACATAGCGCGAATTGTGTCTAATATATTCATGACACAACATGTATACGTCGTATTAGAAAGCCTCGCTTGTTATTGCACACATGTAAGTTTTATACAAGCACCTAATTGTCTCTCTACATATGTGTCGGTAATTTTCTACACTGAACTTGAAACTTCGCTTAACAAGTGGTAATAGATTATCGTTGTGTAGGATACAAGATAAGAAAGTGGATATAGTTAAATACAGATCGCTTACGTTTCCTTATTTTTAAACAGTTATAATTTCAGAGAGCTATAATTTATTTTTGTATGAGATCTCTTTTAAGTTAGCGTGCTGTGAAATTGCCATATCCCGAAAATGATTTAATGTTGATCATTTAAATTGTATACTAAATAAGGATTATTTAAGGTGATACGTACGGATAGGAATTTTGTTTTCAGCTAGCGCACACTGATCAATCATCGTATGTAACATAGAGCTATGTATTCCATAGAATCGTGATGTAGGAGTTTTTTTTTATTCTTTTATCATCCTATATGATCACTTATGTAATGCATTCTACCAGATTTCAGTCTTTCATATGTTATCTAAAGTACACTGTTTGAAATAACGCGTAAATTAAGTTATCCTTATATTTTAGAAGTAATTTACTGTGAAAAAGCGAACTCGACAAGTTTCACGGCTCGTGCTTATCAATTCATGCAGTTGAAGCAATAAAGGTACAACTACATCTGACCAAAGAGAATAGATATTCAAAAGCTTATATGTGTTATCTGTGTTAATAACATATTTATTATGCAACAGACAGGACAGAAAGATTACCAAACGCGATATGTGTATCCTTAAAAGCATCCTTATTTAAAGCATATGTGATACAGAGTGACAAACAAATTTACGAAAGAATCTTCTTCTAGATTCTATATTGTTGATTTAGAATATGATTTTTAATTAACATTAATTATTATTATTTTATAATGTTGTATATATGTATAAGATACACGACGTCACACTGTATATTTGTAATTATTTAATATTTAATTTGTAGTATTACTTTATTTGTTTTTTGTTACAACTATTCTTAGTACAAATAAATTTATAGGCAATGTCTGTTTACAATTCCTTTTGTTTACATAATTTATGTGTTTCTCTTTATCATGATACAATTATTGCTTACTAACGAAGAGATTTTAGAAGATATTTTAGAAGAAGATATTTTAGTTTTGTTGAAAACCTTGAAAAATTTCAAAGTAATTATATAAAAATATAATAAAAAGGAAATTTATATATTAATTATATCTTTCTAACTGCTAAACATATATATGTGTGTGTGATCTTTCTAATATATAAATAAATACACAAAATTGAAGTTTTTATAAGTAAAAAAATATCTTAAAACACATATTAGATATGTAATAAAATTTACATTGTTTAATATATAATTTTTGTTATATATGTGGCAGAAAACGACACATTTCATATCAGCAAGAGTGTGATAAGACATCATCAATTATGTTTTTCTTGAATTCAGTTTATTTAATCTTATTTTGACATTTATAAATATATATCAAACGCCAGCTTCTATGTGGAATAAATGTATCTCCTGTAGTCTTTCAAATCATTAACAATAAAGATCAACAATTAGACCTTTATCATGAACATGACTAATCTTAAGTTAGTTTTTATATAATTATTCTTTTATAGACGTTGCACTCGGCCACCGAGTTTTAATCTAAAAAATATATATACTATTTTAGACCGTAATCGGATATTATTTTAAGAAAATAGATTGTTTTCAAAATTTTTCTCAAAATTAGTAAGATCTGGTTTTTTATTATATGTATACCTCATATTTTAATTTTTGCATATATTTTCTTCTAGTACCTTCATAATCTGAGTGTTCTAAAGATTCGATGGAAGATGTACTTTGCTTAGTATCAGAACTAAAATCGACTACTACTTTAGGTACATTAGTGTTATGAACACCATCTTGATCTTTAGATATATTTCCAGACCAACAATACATGGCCTAGAACATATTGTTTAACATGAAATAGGAGTTAACATAAACACAAATAACTTAATACCAAACTTTAATAAAATTATTTTAGGAAAAACTTAAAAGTGTTATGTTACTCACTAATAATATACAAGTCATCCAGAATATAGTTATAAGTATTGTTTGCATACTTTAATTTTAATTATAATGACTGTTTTAATTTAAGAAGATAGATATGTGTAACACAAAAACTTTTTGACATGTTTGCCAAATTATAAATTATTCGACGTTCATTTTTTTTTTTTTTTAGATATGTGTGATAATTTTTTCAAACATATTCTTCATATAAACTTTTATAACGAAAGTTTCACATTCACAGTTTTAATGAAATTTTGTTTTAATGAAACTGTGAATATAAAAGTGACTTAGTACATATATTGAGATATGACATAAATAAGGGTTAGTATATGTACAACAATCAAGTATATTCATGTAAAAAGTCATATATTTTCTTATTAATGTATATTTCATGTATCATTATTTTCTACATCCATTTCTTCTTCATTTTGTTTTGTGTTATCAGATTCCGCAAATTTTTTAAATCCATGTTTTTTTGTATATACTCCCAAAACTAACAGCTTAAACACTGCTAGTTGTATGTCTAATAGTTTCTGTAAAAATATATACCGGTTAGTATGTTAGAACATTTTCATTATATTATATTTAAAAAACATAGAATATATACCAAAATTTGTGCCTGTTCTGGAGTAAGTACATCACCTTTCCGACAAACTGTAAATGGTTTTATTAAAGTAATAACACCCTTTTCCAATGATGTAGGCATACCCAATTTTCTCAACTGCGGTTCCATAGTATGTTGAAATTGGTGCAAAGATCCTTCTAATTCTACTGTTTCAGATGATACAAATCCAGCACGTGCATATTCTACATCTTCATATTCTTCTGCCCATTTTATTACCTGTATGTAAGTATGCATTAATACATATATAGAACATATGTATATATTATTGCACAGTTAAATTAATATAACGTTTTTACCTGTGATTTTGGTCTGTTAGTAAATAACAAACCACATTGACCTTTTGATGTGTAATTTCTCAATGCATTAGCTAATTTATGTATGCCTTTTGCAACTTCAGTTTCTTTTGAACATCCTAAGCCTAATGCGATTATTCTGAGTTTACCAAAGACAAGTTTACTGTCTTTCCATTCAGAGCGCAAATGAAGAAGCTTAGTATTGCGTGTATTTTGCACAGATATAAGAAATACACGATTGTATTCGTCTACGCATTTTTTAACATCTTCTATAATTTGTTGTTTTAAAGCCAAACCTTTTTTATTTGTTTGAGTGAGAGATACTAGATAAAAACACATATATATTATATAGATGCATATCATTGTTGTCTATGTTTATCATTAAAAATATTGCTAATAACAGACTAAAGATATAGACTAAAATATTTATACATTTCATAGCAACAAAACATTTTGTTTATCTAATTATTAAACGAAATATTTAAAACTAGTGATTTTAATGGTTAGACTATACTATATATTATTTAAATTATTTTAAAAATTATGTAAGATTAATTACTCTTCTTATCTCTCTTTGATTTCGGCATTGTTGAAGCTAGATTTTTTCACAAAGTAAAAGTATAATAGATTGTTTTATATAATGATAGACGCAAGAAGCAACACTTGAGAAAACCACATGCTCTTTATAAAGCACGTTACGCGTGCAAAAGTGCAGCACTGGACATAAGAAAGAACAGGAAAAGCGATGATGCACTGCGTTGCACGTTTTGCACTGTTTCTCCTTCTCTGACGTACTTCCGTCACTAAACACGGATAGTTTAAAATAAATGCTTGAGAGAGGGCACCACACGAAGTGAACTAAACTAGAAATACGTAAAAGTAATCAAAATTTTTATAATTCGTACAGATACAGTTTAAAGTTTACTTTTAAAAGTTTATTTTTTCAAAACATGATTGTTAAAGTGTCACTTGAGATATATTTTCTCTAGAAACACCGAATTTACAATATAAAATCTTTATTACACATGTGTAAAATCTTTATTATATATTGTACAGATTTATTGGAAACTATAATAAATTACTTAATATTCTCTTATTTATATATTAAATATTTTGTTTTAGTTGCGGAATTAATATGCGTTGCACAAAAATTATCCGAGTAATCGAGCGATTTAAATTAGCGCGGAGCAGCGCGCCGGAAGCGGGCGTGCGAGCGCCCGGCAAGATGGTGGTTTCCGCTAGTCGCGCCAGTGCATTCAGTGAGAGCGTAGTGAACGGTAGCCGTTGAACACATCGAAAGCTCAATTTCTTTAGGCCGTTTACAGCGCTTTAGGTGAGTCCTTCTTGTTCCTTAACCGCGTTTTCTATCTGTCTGTTGTCGCGACGATGCCGCGTGCCATAACTTCGGCGAATTAGATGACGTGCGCCGTAAACGCAGTCCGTGTGAACCCCGTAGCCATGCAGTACGACGACATCGGCGGGGTTACCTAGTCGGAATTTCGCCGGCGATAATTGTGTCGCGAATATTTCTGCCTCTCGCTACAACTTCGTCTGATAAAATTGTGTTGATTTCTGAGGCGTGTAACATAACAATTGTGATTGGATAAAATACAGACGAGAAATACGTGCGAACTGTTCATTTCTAGGCTACATCGCGCGATCAACGATCTGAAGGCAGCTGCTTGCCGCACCGATGACGCACGAGACGCTCGTGAGGGCGAGAGAGAGAAAAAGAGTGAGAGAGAGAGAGGGAGGAGAGAGAGATAGAAAGAAAGAAAGAGAGAGAGAGGAGTTGCCCGTCGGCGACCGCCATGTTGCCTCGCAGCCGGCGACAAAATTCCTCGCACGTTGTTGAGCTTTATCTTGAGAAAAGGATATCTCACAAAGATATACATATATATAGTATAATTTGATGATTATCAATTGGACGTCATGTCCGGCGCAGTTAAAAGATGACAGTGCGAGAAAAATTTTACGCGACTCGCTCATTCACACATCGATTTTCTCTCTCTCTTCCGCTCTTTCCTCCCTCCTCTTCTCTTCCTTTCTTCCTTCTCTCACTCTATCTTTCTCGGTTCTTTTAATCCTTATTTACAGAACGCTCGTCGTAAGAGTTATTATTTGCTCTGTCTTACGTATGTTTAAAAATGTTCTCAGTAATTTTTTTCGAAGCAAAAAGTGTTAATTGCGCGGCAAAAGTAGGTAACTAATTTTAAACGTTAAACGCGTTTTATAAAGACAATTTATATGAAATAAGAATATTTCATAGTAGCTGTTTGTTATATCGTTTATTCACAGTAATTGTACGATTTGTGTCGGGAATAATTTTGCATAATGGTATACAATTGACTATCTTTGCCTCGTGCGCAGTTTGCATGTGTATTAGCGCGTAAAACATGCAAAAGCCGGAATATTTTGTGAAAATAGACAATTCTTGTGCACAAGTAAGATTGTATCTTTAAAATAACTCATTTTTTTTTTAAGTAACAGGAAACGAACGTGGTGAACATTTTTTATTGGTAATTTAACAAGATAATATGCTATCGTTATCTGTCACTTTGCTAATTTGCGATGTGTGTATCACACATTTTTTTTCTTATACCAAGATAATGAAACTTTAATAACGAGCAAGCGCGCGCGCAAAATCGTTTCTCGATGATATCAAATTCCCCTGATACACAGTTCATCGCTGATTGGATAAATGATTTTTTTGGGCAAATTTTACTAGAGAGTTAATCACAGAGAGTTAATTCACGGTAATTTAGCTGTGTAATGAACGATATTATCAGTTTATCTGTCTCAGCAAAGTTCTCGCCCACCTTGTCTCGAGGTCATCGAACAGCCGACGACGTTCCTTTTCGCCAAGGCTGGCACTCCTTCCCTCCTTATCCCTTTGCCGTTGTATCGGCGGGATATAATACTACGTATTTGCGTAACAAGCAAAGGCCTCTTCTACGTTCTCGCGAGGCCATCGCGTTCGTCACTTTCGCGGACACTCTCGCGATCGCTCGCGACTATCGCCATTCATCCGTTGACGGTTTTACTGACCGCTTGTAACCTTTTCACGCACGCAAGGAGATAGAATATATACTGGTTGTATATACAGGATGTCGAAAAACAATATAAAGTGTTTCAAATCGATCTGAAAACGGAGCAGCCCATATTCGGGCGCAGATATCTGTATATATTTTTCTTCTATCAGTTTCAAGAATTATATACCCACGTTGCTGTGCCATAATATTAAAATTCTATGATACTGAACGGTTTTGAAATTAATAGAAAAAATAAAATTAAAAGAGATTGTTCTTCCTAACATATAATCTTATCAAAAATTTATTTTCAGAAATTTATATGTGTGCATATAAACTACATTATTAACTACAAAAATGTCAAATTTATATACATTATAATCTCTACATTGCAATCTATATCTAAAATCAATACTGAATGTGAACACATATTGATGCTGTGTTGTTTAATGTGATTCCCTGTTGCGAGACATACATATGTACGTACATGCATCTACCTACATACATGTTGCACCACGAGTTGCAGCAATTATGATATCCATCACACTGCGTTCCCTGTAATCGGGATTATTAATTTAATTAAAACGCTTTAGCGCAGTAATGACTAGTTTGATGTATTATTTATCAGTAATAACGGGCATCACAAAAAGTGTTTTGTATTTTCAGTTAGTAAACATTTTTTTTTTTTTTTTTTTTTTTTTATTTACGATCCGAACCATCGAAATCTATTCGGACATGTTTTAACAATTTTATCACACGTCTCTTTGAACTATTTACTGAATTTTACATCGTGTTTTTACGCTCGCGTTAATCAGCTTTGATTCCGAAATAAAATCCGCTGAAATCCGACATGTTTCCGTAACGTGCCGCTTGTCGATTCGTCTTGTCGGTTTATTTGATCGCTCGTCAATTTCGCAGATGATATCGCCTCGAATCACAATCGATTAAACGCGTTAGTAATTTTCCTCGTCCGTAAAATTGAGTCTACACGTTCTTTCGAGTGACTCCGCAAACTTCAATTACAACAGATATTTCGCGCTTCTAATTTTGTCGAAAGCAGCAACAAAACGTCTGGCGTTCGATCAATTTGCATCGATGCTTTTAGCGGTATGAACGCAATCGCGGCGATTCTCTTTTGCGAGCGCATAATTTCCTTTACCAGACATTGTGTGTGTGTGTGTACGCGCGCGCTGTTATTGTGATCGTTATATTTTAAAATTCCGTATGAGTGTTCTTTTTGAATTGCGCTTGAAAACTCGTTAAAACACACGTTTTAATAATCGCTGCGTTGCGTTTGACGTTTAATAATCGACATAAAAATTTATTCTCGATTCGAATAACGATAGACGTTTCTTTGTTTTATTGTTTACAAAAGTACGCAATCAAATACTTTGACGCTCACATAAAGTGTGTTACGGAAGTTTGCTATTATCGCGAAATTTACTGAAATTTGATTGCGCGCGAACACGGGAGAATAGTGGCAATCAGATTTTTCTCTTTCCCGTTCGCAGAAACATTCGAGATGGTTGGCGGCGGCGCGCTAATGGATCTGAAAATCGCGTTTCTGCGCGGTCGTTCGTAATGATTATTCCATCTGCGGGTGGAATTTGACTTGACGCGAGCTCATTTCCTGCTTGGAAAGCGACGTTCGTGATCGGAATCGCGTCGGGCCCCATTCAAGAAAGTCGCATTCATTTGGGCGCGTGTCCCGCGAACGGAATACAATTCTGGCCCATCTATATACCTCCAGCCTAAATACGATTCTCGGTGATGAAACAAGTTCTGGTACAGAAACAAGATAAACACACGATAAACACACACGCGTTTAAATCATTTCCGGTGCGGAACAATCTGCAAAACAATCGAACGAAATTTAATTTTCTCAGTTTGCCTGGCCAGTGTTCGCGATTTAAGAACAATATCTCAATTGAAGTCTGAAATAGAGCGTGTGTCCTAATAAGATTCTCAGTATATATATTGTCTCATTTAATATCTCGTTATCGCGAATATTGCATGAATAGCAGTCGTACAGATATGTTGAAGATCGAAAAGCGAGATTCAATCGGACCGGGGAATTTGCCGATTGAAAAACTCGGTATCGCTCGCAGCTATTGCCGATGCAACTCGGCAATTGCGTTTGCATGAACGCGTTTGTCGAGTCGCTCTTCGCGGGAGTGGCGTTAATTATCGCACATCAATTAGTACCGCATTTCGAGCGAGTTCTCTGTCATTAACGCGTGTCTCTTCTCGCTGCGGGAGACGGAAACATCGAAACTGTTTCGAATCGCGAAACGCAGCTTGCTGTCTCGAGTTCACGTTGCTTTTAGCCTAAAGGGAAACTCACTCGAATTAACGCGTATTGCGCGACGACGGAACGCTCAAGATCCCGACGAGCACTTCGGGACAATTTAACTACGTGTGTGTAACGTCTCTCAAATTTTATATTGTGTACTTATACATCGAGCTATATCGCATTATATCGATATCAACAGTTACATTTGTTACTTTTTTTATCGCAAAAGAAATTCCGAATTTCCGAATGTCAAAACGTAATAATAATGTCAAGTAATAAAACTAATTCATCATGAACGAACGATTAACGTTATAAAAGCTGTCTTTGACGCACCTTAATTACCTTTCCACATTGAACGCGGAAAGCCGCGGTGCTTTTCATCATGTGAACGAGAGAGTTTCAAAATTAATCCGCGGATAAATGATTCATGTGATTCAAGTTCCATTTTGAACTGTGTAGTTGAAAATAAATAAATCGCAATATTACGTGAAAGAAATTACCTACATATCGGTCGGAACATCAAAGAGTCTTTGAGAGAGGGACCGCATTTAATACGTAAGAGGTTTAAAAATCGCGCTATTAAAACGTTCCGTAACATGAAAAGGATTTTCGCGGAACACATATGTGCGCGATTTAATTACTCACGTGGATTTAACATTTAACGACTGCGAAAATACATTTCACGTGAATTTTAAATTAGTGAACTTATACGATCGATGATTATAATCGTATTAATTAATACTTGTATTTCACCTACGCACATTGGTCAAAAAATCATCGTTGGATTAATCTCGGATTTGCGAGAACGTGTGATAACATGTTGCGTAACGGCGCATAGGTAACGATTTAAAGGAGAAACATCAATCGGCACGTAAACCGGTTGCGTAATACGTCTCTTCGGCAGAAGGGCAATCTATTAAATTGACGTTTTCGTTGCGGGCCATCGAGCTATCGATTCCCGCTCGATATTACTGGATTAAATGGGAGGATGGATTCCAAATAGGACAATAACTATCTCTCTGGGATCGCTTCGTGCTCGCTCGGGAAGGGATTTTGTCATTGCGGAAGTGCATAAAAGTCAAGTATGAAGAAGAGGTACTCCGTACAAAAAATTATCAAAAAAATAGAATAAAGACTGTTCACTTCAGGAATTTATTAAATTTTTTTTTTTTTCATAAAACACTTTATCTCTCAGTAATTAAAATATCACTAATTCATATTATTAGAATTGAAATTTATCTGGGAAATATATGCCTTTGTAAAATCCAGGCGGAGAAGAGATAATATGCATTTCAAAAATCGCAATCTAGAAAAATAAAACCTGTCGAAAATTGGAACACGTAGAATTTAATGTTGATTGACGCGGCGTAAATATGAAAAATTCAAGTTCCGCATGTATAATCCCGAAATTCAAACCCGTAAAACACACACAGAGTGAAGTATTCACGGAATCGACGGTTTGCGCGAAATCACAAGCCTGTGATATCGAACGGAAGATTATTAGCGCCGTGTTTTCTTTTCGCGGAATTCCTGGGTGGCCGCGACATTGTTTTTCTCGGCCGGCGCGTGCAGAAAGCGTGCAAATACACGCCCTCGCGAGCCACCCCTATTCAAGCTCAGCTGGATGATTGCGCAATTCTACCCCCCTGCTCTCTCTTTCTCCCGACGACGAGTTACATTTGCGAACCCTCCACGGAGGGTCGCGCTGCAGAAGTGGTTGCAGAAAGGGTCTCTTCAGCTCACTTTTGAGAAACGCTTTTAGCGCACCGGCGAGCGCTCGGCATTCGTCGTAAGTGAGTTTACCGAGATAATTAGCCGGCGCTTCGTGTATCCGACATTCCCTTACCGGCATTTTTGTGCTGCATCTCCGGAAGAATTAAAAAGAAAAAGAATTCTCTCTTTTTCTCCCTTCTTTTCTGTTTTGTTTCTTTTTCGGGATTGTGTCACTTGGAGATTTAACTCTAGCAACACTGGCTCGATCTGAGTCGAGTGAAAAGTGTGCATAATTCAAGTGAAACAAAAGAGAGAAGAAGGATATTGTTTGAGGTGTAAAGTACTATAGAAACTTAATCCGCAGTTTGTAAACAGTATTTGCATAATCTTTTGCGTCGAGAAAGATTAAACTTTTGTTGAGATTGACAATTTTTTTATTTCTGCATGAACACTTTATCCAGAGAAGACCGACATTTTTTGTGTGTGTTGTATCGCGAATTGTCACTCGCACGCGTATCGTATCGCGACACGGGGTCATCTTTCCTGTTAAATATCGGGGAAAACGGATCGCTTGGCTCGAATGCCAAGCGGGGGAGGAAGATCAGAGAGAGCCGGTTACAATGTAAATTAGAGGACACGGCATTAATCCGATTGCGCAGCCACGTAGCGATTTATGTTTCGCCTTGTAATTCGAAGATCGATAAACCCAACCAATTGCGCGGTAAATCTTGCTGTTCGAGGAATCGATCGCGTCGATTTCTCACGCGCAATCGGTGCTTGTATTCCAGTTTATATATGTTGGCGACAATTCAGTTTCGGGTGTGATATTCCCGCGGATGCGTTTCTCATTACGCTCCGAAATAAAATTGCACGTCATACGCGCAGCAATTTCGCATGGGAGCGCACGCGTTATTCGCGAACGCGCGAATGACGTGTCCGTGACGGCAGCGAGCGGTCGCGTGTGTGACTCACGTTGAAGAAATACACGGAAACCGCGTACGGAAATAAAATCGTCGAAGAGCGGAATGTAATGAGAAGAGAGTGCGCGGCGCGACGCGTCGGTCGCCCATATAATCCGTAATTACCTCGGGATAAGCGCTGAATTTAATAGGCTCTCGCAATTAACCATCATTAAAAATAGAAAGATCGCTTCTTTTTATATTTTCGCGGGGTTTTTTTTTCGCCGTAAAATAGATCTGGAGAAAGTTATTATCGTGCGTATTGCTAAAAGCACAATTTTCTGCGACGCGAATAATCGGCGAGAGTACTCGCGTTCGCGTTGTACATCGGAGCTTGTTTGCTATAAATCTTTCTCTGTTTCAATTTACGCTACGCGTAGAAAATGCATGCAAAAGTGCACCGGGCTTGACATCAGCCTCTATTCCAAGCCGAGTGACGCACTACTATCTTTCGTCTCTCGTCCGTCGTACGTCGCTTTCGCGCATACGCGCTTTCGTGTGCGTGCACGTGCGTAGCGTAAAGACTTCTCGCGTGCAACCTCTTTTTCCGGTCGGTTCCCTCGACGTGGGACGCCTCCTCGTTGACATCCCTCGGGCGATCATTCGCAGTTTCTCGGCTGTTCATCTCGCGCACGACATTCTTTAATCCCTATCGTTTCCTTCTTTGTGTTTGTACGTAAAAATACTGATCATTTCTTGAGAATGAAATATAATAGTGTGCAACACAGTTTCTCTTTAATACTCGTGTTTATCTTCACTCGCCGGAAGAACAATATGACTTTAATATGAATTATCAAGCTATTTCACTTTTATATGAACTTGAAACCTTTAAAAATATACACACGCGATTCATATTTTAATTTTTTTTAAACGTGTATGGCGGTTTACTATCAATATTTTTATTTTATCTTGCTTAAATAATAAATACATGTTTTAGAAATATTTGACAAATGAGACAGACGTTTTTACAATATATCTTTTGGCGCAAACTTCTAAGAATATCTAACGAGCAGAAAGCGCGAAAAATATTTTAGACGTGTAATCGCGCAATTTTTACCGCGCTCACGCCTTTTCAACGCTGTCCGTGCGCGGTTTTTCTGACTGAATGAAACTCGGAAGTACATAAAGGCGACACGAACTCTTGAATGGCAAATGTAATAGTGGCTTCTACGCGATAGTTGTGTTAGGTAACTGTTAACTCACGTTTGTGCTCATACATTTTTATAGCACCATTTCTAATTTTTAGAATCTATTTTAACGAGTAAAGCGTAAAATATTCGCTGAATATTCAGGCAGATAAGTGTATAGAGAAAAATAGAGATTTTCAACATTCCTGAATGACATAATAAAAATTCCCTTGCCATAATAAAAATTATTTTTCATTTTGAAAAAAGAGAGAGAACGGGGAATATAGTGGGAAGAAGAAAATCTAATGTTTCCATGTTTTGTAGACGTTTTGTTTCGCGCGGCGATATTGCGAGAGATAATGGTGCCGGATCGCGACGATATTACAATTCGTACTCGGATAGTCAGCATTGTGCGATGGGTGCCTATTGTGTTCACGAGAGACCGTATTGGCGTTCTTTTCTCGTACTCGGTAATGTATTTGTGTACGTGTTATTGTCGAGACGTCAGGAACATTTAGGATTCAAGTGTCTTCACAGAACATTACCGTGGCATCAGTTGATTCTGTTTCTCGCGCAATATTTCGAATAGAGATAACATAATTAATATGTTTTCCTTGTTCCGTTGTTTTGTAACGACAGTATTTTTAGCTTCCGAGTAAAAGATAGACTGTCGTAATTTAAGAAAATCGCATCGTATTTAACGATAAAACTTTATTAATGAAAAACGTTTATTTGCAAAATACTGTTGTAGAGGAAAATTCTCAAAGGGCTGTTTGAGAGGAATATTTGTAATGTTTCAAAGAGAAAACAAAAGTAGGATTAATTGCAGTTGATCGGAGAAAGTGAGAAAAACGAAACCCTCATTTTTGTTTTTTTCGACCTTTGCACGATGAGAACCCTTAGGCTGAAGTGGCTGCGTATATACACGGACGGATACAAATACGTGTATGTATATACGCATATATAATGCCACCTGTGGCTCGTAGTCCACTCGAGAGCGACAATTTCGAGCAGATTTCACGTTGCCAATGTGGATCAGTTTTGTGCCGGAATTATCGGAGAAAGTTTCCAAATGGGTTTTCGAGAATGCAAAAGCATCTCTCGTATTTAAATGCTGTTTACATATTGAACAGTATAGAACTTTCGGAATTTAATTCGGAAAACATCAAACAATTCGGAAATAGATGGATCAGAAAGTGGACGGCTCGAAGGAATCAAAATAAGAAAGTAAAAACCAAAAAGCCAAAGGTCCTAGGTGTAGGTGGACGTTAAATTAAAACAGCAGTAAAGATAATAAGGTTCGATTTATCAATGGTTGCTCAGCTCGCGCACCTTTATCTGAACTCGGGAAGAGAGGAATTAAATTGCTTTTGTCCCGTATTTCGAAACGTAAAAATACATGTGACCTATCTGAAGAATTCAAGAGTTCATTATCTTTATTTACATTTCAAAAATATTATTCATCGAGATTCGTTTTTCCTCGTTTGTGTGTGTTTCGTCGACACGTTTTCGGGAAGAGAAAAAATTACTTCGACTCTGCGAAATAACGACGGTTGGTTGTTGAAGATATGCTCGTTATCGGATGTATTTTGTCGACGAAAAAAAAAGAATCTTTCGCATTTTTCGTGCTTCACGAAGATCGCGATAAACAAGTACGCGGCTGGCACTTGGGCGCGCGCTGCAGTTTAATGCATATGCAATTATCGATTTACGTTGCTGCTGCTGCTGCTGCTGCTGCATCGTTGAGCTGCTCGACGTGATGGCGATTGGCTCGAGTAGACTTGACGTCGCCGCCACTGCCAGCGACGTCCGTATTTTCCACTCGAGAATTACGGCGGGACCGAATTTCCGACGGAAAGTTCGCATTTCCAGTTCGCCTCTTTTTTTCGGTATTTTCGACTGCCCGATACGGACGATATATCGATTCATCGCCTTTTCAGTGCCTACAAGGCATTTTCGGTCGAGCGCATCTCAGCAGTAGACGAGTTCTCTGTTGGTTTTATCTTGCCAACTTTTCTAACCAGATGTCAAGATATATAGTACAAGCTCGAGATTGAAATTCGGCAAAAACAGTTTTGGAAATTCAGACGTCTATTGATCGTCGCTTTTACTCTTTTTCACGTAAAAGATGCAGTTTATTTCTCTTTAGCGTTTTTCTTTATTGAATTTTATTTTATTTTGTTTCTTAATTTTGCTCCGTCTTAAAACCTATTGTTGATCTTTTATCATCTTTTCTCCCGTATCTTCTTTCGCTCTATTTCCTCGAATTCTCAAATGACGATAATATGTGAGAAATCATCTTTCCACGTCAGCGTAATTTGCACGCGACGTCGCGTAGCGAAGTCGGTTTTTCTCGTTCGAATAAGTTTTTATCGTCTAGCATTATACGGAGGGTGATAAACGGACAACGTTGTTCCCAGGGGTACTTAAGTACCCGATACCGGTCATATATTATAAATGAATACGTAGACGTTTATGTACACACGTAGTACGTTATTTTCTCAGGTTTCAGTTTCGCAATTTCAAACCAAGAAAATTAATTTCTCAGACGCGCGATATTATTTAACAGCTAATTTACTGGATTACATAAAAAAAAGGTGGGAACGTAAAAGTATCCCGCCGTGGCGTGATAGAAATTTTTACGTAAATTTGTACAAATAAAGTTATTCATTGCATTATCTTGAACACATTTTTTTTTTTTGAAAGTAGAAGTTTTTAGAAAGTAAGAACACGTAGGTTGAAGTCGAAGAAAAATAGAACCGATGTCAGGAGCGACGTTGTTTATTTTGAGCAACATGACATACATCGAACAGCACTATACGCTAAAAACGACGTCATTGGGTACGCTTAAAATAAAGAGAAAAATCTCGCGTTGAGTCTTAATAATACAAGATATTTATTACACATTGTATACAAGATACATCTTGTATTTAAACGCAAAAATGATATTAATATGCTGAAAATTTGTGTAATAAACAAACAGTGGAGAATATACAGAGCTGAAGTTTATCATTGTAAAATTTCATTTGTAAGAAATAACGACGAGGGAACGTGTCGAATTTATTTTATAATTTATTTTAGAAAAACGGAGTAAAACGTAACTCCGGATCGCGTTATCGCGCACGCTCGATTGTTCGTCACTCGAATTCGTTGAATTTATTCCACAGACAAATGGATTCCGGCCGAATAGGCAAGGTCAGTGTCGTACGTAAAGTGTCGCACATTGTCCCCTTCCTCTTTCTCTCCTTCCTCGATTTGTAACGTTCGCTGCCGCCGCAATGGACTCGCATCGCGACCTCGCCAGAAAAGCACATTCAAGTTGCTCTTTGACGCGAATCGACATGACGACGGACAGATTTTTGCGGTCGCTTGCCAATTAAAAGCAAACACGCGGCTTCACCTCGCGGATCGCGAATGAAAGAAAAAAAAAAGTAACTCCAGTTCGCCTACCGGATGTGTTCTGTTTACTATTACTACGCGTGTGTATCGATTTCGCTTCGAGAGACACGCGCGGGCGGGCGCGTTCAATCGCAGCACGTGTGGCGGCGTCGCGAAGAAAATTCGCGCTCGACGGCGCTTCGCGAATGAAAATCGATTGAGTAACGTCTGTAAAAAACAAAATTCTCAAACTTTGGCACATACGCAAGGATGTAAATATTTACTGTTGACCGAAAAGTCAGTTGACATGACATCCTTCGAAAATATTTCGCCGATACAGACGAATCGAGGTTCGGCGGAAGTGAGTTCATATGCGGCCCAATGCGTCACACGCAAACCACGGAGCCAATATTGATCTATTTGTTACTAACCTAGTGTATAACGCTGGTCTCTGAGTGTAACGTTAAAGGCTCGCCCACACTGATTTCGCGTCGAGAATGGCCATTAAAATGCCAGATGTGACATCGCAAATCGCTTGAATTATTCGTTGAATTATCGATGCGCGGAGATTGGTTCTCTCGTTGCTCTCGTCACGAGCCAATACGCAAAGAATTTTTCGCTTTACACAGCGTTTATCAACATATTTTTAAAGCACAGGCGATTCGCATTGTTTTAGTAGAAATAAAATTTTATTTTTAAAATATTTTCCGACATGTTTGTCAAACGTACGTTTACTTACACACAATTGATATAAAAAAGCTCATACCGTACTGTAATATGGAGATTACGAAAAATCTCGCTCGATAAACGCGTCAGGACTCAATGTATGTGTAAACTCATCGCTTCTCTCATTTCTTTTTTGCAGGTAAGTCTCACCCGTCCTTTCTCCCGCGCCGACACGTCGTGAAGGAGACACTGTATTGCCGCAGAAATTGGTTCGTAAGACCACCCTTTATCGATTTTCGTTAGGCGATGTGTTCGCATACTCTCGCAAGTTTCTTTACTCGCACATTCCCGCACACAAACGAAACATGCTCGCGAGCGCGCGCGCGCGCGCTTTTCACACGAGACGCGCGTAGAGCTTTTCCACAGGTAGGCCATCCCGCTCCCCGGTGATTTCTTTTTTTTTCTCTCTACGCGCGAGCATATTCATCTCGCTCGGAGATTTGCCCGCGTTCCGATATTGATACCGGTCCGCTTTCGCGAAAAAAAATAGAAAAGAGATATATAAGTGAGTTTGAAAACTCACAACTTTGGCGACCAGAAATTTTCCTATCGCGGAAATTTGTATTACGTTTGGAACGCGGGGAATATCGAAACTTCCGCAAATCCGGGATTTCGCGAGCCAGCATTGAAATAAATACTCTCGAGTTAGAAAGTTTACGAGATTCAAGGATTCGAGAATCCTACGATCTATTAATACGAGAAATTTGCGAAGTACTTAAAGAGCTGTGCAAAGATATAGTGAAGTCTCGAAATAACTCGCAGCGAAGATTCGTTGAGAATCAAGTCTCTTTAATCCTCTTTCCTTCGGATCACCTGGTATGCGGTTGTTATAAACGTAGCGAGTTGCAGGAATTTTTATTTCGAGCCGCGTGCGCGCTTGTCTTCGCGCTGTATCGATATATATTGGATCGAGATACAACTCATCAGTGTGTAACGATCGTTCGGATAGAAACGGCAACATTAATTGCCACCGCGTGAAATTACGCGCGTGGACAACGCGGAAATTCTGTTATTTTCCCGCAGGAATCGATACGTCGTTATCTCGTAATTCCTCCACGGATTTCTCTTCTAACAGAGAGTTAGGTAGTTTTATTTGTTGTCAAAAAAATCGTGCAAAACAAGTTCAATATATGCGTTCATATTTGCATTGATTTTTTTCCTGCATTGCAAACTTTTGCGAGAAAGTGTTCTATTTCGTTTTTTCGTGAAAGAAATCTAATTTACAAATCGAAGAAAAGTAAACAACTATTAATAATTTAACATGATTTTAATCAGAGAGGCACAAAATATCAGATTAACCGGCGTCGTGTCGAAACAGATGACTACACATAAAGTAACAGATTACGTGTCCTATAATTCCGAATGAGATAAGATTGTGGAACCAATCTTGAGTCTTGGAAAAATAGGTATTCTGTTCGACGCGCAGCGTTGCGTTTGATAAACTTCTCAAGAATTTTCAATGAGTCGAAAACTTTTCGTCGACAGTATTATTTTGATCTGGTTCGTTGCTGGTTTCATTGGCGATTACGACGAATTAAAGAAAGATCGGCGGTTCTTACGATATCGGAAAAAATTTCAGCGATGTTCACAACGGTGAGTTATCAGGAAAATGGTAGAAGGGCGGGTCGGTTGCAGGGGTTGCGCGCGCCTCCGCAGATCAATATTTCATTTCAGCCTCGCCAACCTCCGACCGCCACCCTATCCCCCTATCTTCCGCTTGCCTCGCCATCCCCTGGTCCAACCCCTGGTTTTCTGCCTCTTCCCTCGCGACCTCGCGTAGCTGCGTCTTGCTCTTGCCATTCTTCACCCCCGCTGTGTTTCGCTCTTGTTCCTCCATTCTCTTCCCTCATCCGCGCATTTTGCGTTTTATCTCCCTCGTATTCCCACCCTCCCTCTCTCGTCACTCCTCATTAGTCTTTTTATCATCTCCTGATGACTCTGTTATTGCTTATTCTGTATTGTTTTCGAGACATTCAAAATCTCATTTATTATTGATCGTTTCGGGAAGGAATATGTTTTCACACATCTAACAAGTTAATCGTGATGAGAACAAAACAAGATACTCGGTGCCTAAACCTGTATTAATTAATTATCTTGTAATATCCGAAGTTTGAGATTAGAATGTCATTCATTGTCTTAAAGTGACGTAACGCAGCGGTTTTCTGTGTGAGATAAGCGAGCGTTGACCTCAAGTACCCACGTTTTATTTATTTCTCACGGTCTAGAGAGCTTATGCGAGCTTATGCAGTATAAAAAAAGAAAGAGATATAATGCGATTAATGTATGGAAAAGACATCTTTGAAGCTTCTAATTTTTTTTTTCTCAATCAAATCTCGATAGACTAAAAACAAAACGACTTGAATATTACAATTGTAAAATTATACGTTACTTATAACTGACGTAAACCAAAACGTACGTTTTTCGGGAAACAAGAAAGTAATTCGAAAACTTAGAAGCGCTCGGGATTAAAGTGATATCATTTTGAAGAGTTACTGTATACACTACTGTCACGAATCCAGCCCTTTGCTTATTGCGCCTCGGCGGCACAAGCGACACCGACTTTAACCCAATTGTAATCTTACGATCGATGTTACGAGAGCGCGGCGGTACTGCGCGTCGCTTTCGCTCCGCATTGTTTCAGTTATTCATTCGATGCGGAGCTCGCGGAATGGCATGTGCCGGACGGCGAAAGAGAGAGAGAGAGAGAGAAAGAACGCGCGGAGAGAACACAAAAGTGCTCTCGTTCGCATACCTCTCCGCAACTTCAACGTTGTGTACACGCCGTTCAATCAATCTGCGGTTTTTCAGTAACGAGTCTCACGCTGCGCGTTTCCATTGCCTTCGATAAATAGCTTCTGACGTGTCAGATCCCGAGCGAGACGAGAGAGCGTCGCGAGAATTACCGTAATTAAAAATTTACACATTGTTCAAGTCGAACTTTATTATTAATGTTGACACACAGTATCTACGTTAGTTTTTTTTGCAAAGCGTGTTTTTTTGTATATAATTAAATCAATTTTTAAAGAGGGATTATTTTTGTTCTTCAAGCAATAATAAGATCAATATTACGAGCAGTATTTTCAATTAAATATAAATTAAAATTCATTAATTGTTTTTGTTTGTCAGTGAGCAAAATTCATGAGTTTATTTGGATGGAAACAGAAAACAGCATACATAAACATGCAAACTATCGGATAACGTTGATTAAGTATTAAATAATTGCGAGGCTACGTACATCGTAGCCATAAAATTTTAATTCATGGTTTGTATATATATTTCAAAGCAAACAAATATATAGTATAATATTGCAGTGTCAATATGAATTTATAAATAGCTGCAATTTGCTCGCATTTAAATAAACAACATCGCGTTTAATGCGGCACGCTTTCAAGAAGAAATTCATGTATGTTTCATGACTTGTCGAGGCAAATCTCTCTTCTTCGTTCTGTAAATGTAAACTGGCGAACGCATTCATAAATCTGTTTCAATAAACACGAAAACTACGAGACACACTTTTCAAAGAGAAAGAGATAATTCGAGAAAAGCAACGTTAATTTAATAATCCAATTAGACATTTATCATCACAGCGATGAATAAAATTACGAAGCGCGAATTGTGCAATATGTGTGCGTGTGTAATAAATTATTATTAAATTTTGTATGAAAAGAGAGGATACACACAATGTAATACATATGATTTTAAGCAATAACGAATTAAAAGCAAACTTTCTTAGAAAGAAAAAAAGAAAGAAACGTATACACAGTCAAATTGAAATATGAAATACATTGAGATTCCTCCGAGTTGATCAATAACCAGGCCCCGTAATCTAGCGCACGTGTAATTCTCCGAAAGTAATCTCGCGAAATGTATATATGAATTTATACACATCCGGATATATTGTCACAACGGGGGGATTAATTTTCATTGCAACATTAATTTAATTCGTCTCACGAATGGAACAAACGTAATTGCACTCGAGTTTGTCAGTTTCATGGCACGTCGCATTTTCCAGAAGACGTGAGATCGAATTTGTCGCCGATGCATACTGATCGCGCATCGCGGATAATGAATAATGTTACCATGTATGTGTGTGTGTGTACATATATACACATACACGTGTTTCATTGACACGGCTTTTCGATACGGTTTTGTAGTTGTTCGTAGGTGTTTTGATCCCCAACAAACGAGGGGGATACGCGCGCTTCATTTAAATTTTCACGAGGACGTAATGTCACCTCGCGCGATTCAACGAACGACGTGGCGGCGTGGTGGCTGTGATGTCGACGTCGACAGCGTGTCGCGCGACCGAAATTGCCCATGTTACACACTCGAGACACACGCTTGTATAATGCAACGTATAATTTTCCACGTGGGTACGGAGAACATTGAACCGATAAAACCTTTGATCGATGAATTCACAAAGATTCAGTTTTATTGCATACATTATATAATTATGTAAATCAGATTAATTTGTGATTTACGTTAATGTCTATCGCGTATTGCGACTGCATAATATCGCGTACCTAAGATTATTTACATCACGAACTACCGTGAAATATTCTCTCAAGAGAACGTTTTCAAAAAAAAAAATCAACAGCATCTTTGTTAATTATAAATTCAATGACATAAGATGTAAAAATAGATCGAGAAAAAAAATAAGTAGGCCGCAATTTTCCGCAGAAAATTGTTGAGAGCACGGCAAGGTTTTTTTTTTTTTTTTTTTTTTTTTTTTTTTTTTTTTTTTTTTTTTCGAAATTTTGTGCGAAATGATCCGAAGCAGTAGGGCAAGAAAAGCACATAAGATCGACTGAGACACGTGTGTGACAGAGACATTTCGTAAGAGAGAAAGAAAGAGTTGAGAAGAGAGATGAAGAAGACGGATAGTTCTAACGACGAGGAAGGAAGAGAGAAAGAGAGGTGAATAAATAGGTAGTTCCGAGGCGCTTAAAGCGAGATGGTGAGCGAGTTGTGGACGATCGAAAGAGCGAGCGAGTTCGAGAAGTGGATCGAAGTGCGGAGAGATAAAAGGAAGGAAAAAGATGCGAAGAGTCGTCGCGTCGCCGTCGTGTGGTGTAGCGTGGCGCGGCGCGGCACGTCGGATCCCGGGACACAGCCGCGCGCCGCTCCGCTGCCCCACCCAGGCTCGACGACGGCCATGCCGGGGTCGAGGAGTCGATCAATACTTCGACTCGGGCACGAGATGTTACGAACGTATCCGAGCACGTTCGGACGCGACCGAGCCCCGGCACGAGGCAAACCGAGTTCCCCTCTACGAGCGGCGTTGCCGGCTCAGTCGCTGTGCGGGAGTGGTCGTTGAGGGATGTGTGGTATCGCAACCGAGAGTGTGACCGAGGAATAAGGAGCCGGCGTCTTAGTTTTTTCGCTCGCGTTCCACGCTCTCTCGTTTCAAGTAATTCGTCTTCGCGCGTCTTTTCTTATCGGAGAGAAAATAAGAAACGGAGGAGACCGGATAACGCGCACCCAGTCGCCGCCGTCTTCGCCGCGGCAAGTTCCTTCTCTCGGTTTCGTCCTCCCCCGCGCGCGCGCGTACGCCCGCTTCCTCGCGAGAGCCGGTGCACGGATCCCGCACAGACGTGGATTTACTTCATTATTTATTGTACAAAGAACTATAAGTCATAAGGTAAGGTGCAGAAAAAATCGCGGTTTTGCGTCGCATTTTCGTGCTCCTCTTTTCATCTCCGTCTCTCTCCGTGTTACGTCCCTCTCTTTGCTCGTTCACCTCTTGCGCCCTCTCCGTTCCTCCTCGCTGCTGCCTCTCTACGCCTGCTATAGCGCGCAGGTCGGTCAGGCCACTTCCACGCACTCATCACTTCCTGCGTGACCGACTCGCCGCCGGCGGTCGCTTCTCGATTCTGTTCTCGTCGCTTATCATCGCTCTCGTGGGAACCTCGCGCCAGTGAGCGAGCGAGAGAGAGAAAGAGTCCAGCTATCGATCCTTGTGGCGTCGTACTGCGTCGCAGAACGATAGCTCGTTCGCATACTATATTCTCCGCATTGACGCTTTAATGCAAGATTTGCTTCGCACGTTCGAGTCATATGTACGTGATCGAGGCTTTTTTACTCGGTGGATCGATTGATGAATCAATCGAGGCGAGAGGGAGCAGGCGGGCCGTCTCTGATCTCGATTGATCGCACTCGCGATAATCAAGCCAAGGCGTCATCACCGTCGGAGAATGCAGCCCGGAATTTGCTCTCGCTCCCGTGAAAGTAGCGCCGTGGCGCTATTACGGCTGGCTCCCTCTTTTAAGAGAGGGACGGCTGTTCACGCGCGGCCATAACCTCAAATCGCATGGCACGACGTGATGAGTAATATCCTTCGTCTTTGCGCGATCGCGGTACGTATCTCTCGCCGCCGACCTTCGTCGCGACAGCGCCGCGTACGTACGTCGTTCGCTCGCCACCTACGAAAGCTTCGGCATGGCTAAATATGTCTTTTCGGAGACGCTTACCGCGCAATGTTTCTCCGCCGAGTGTGTACTCTTTTTATCACCGAGAATAACTGATATTAACGAGGAAAATTGATAATAAGTATCAAATAGTCGAGGCGTGTTTTTAACGACCGAGTTATCATTTATGACGATTTTATGTATTTTATACCGAGTTTTTATCTCGATGATAAAATCACGTTTAAGTTTAAATTTTAAAGAAGCACAAGATTGTTAAACATTTTCTTCACGTTGTTATATTCGTTCGTTCGTTAAAGTTTAGTGTCGAAGATTCGACGTTAAAATAAAACTTTGGCCGCGCAATTTAATTCAGATTTTATTTGATGGCCGCGAAAAACATTCTTACGTAATAAATTATTGTTGATAGATCGCGTGTATATTCTGTTTCAATTATTGTATGATTAATCGTGTGGATTGTTTCTGTGTGTTTCCTTCCTGTTGTCTCTGACGCGTAGATCCTGCATCAATCGATTAAATAGTGTATAATTGTTCATCTTTTTCCTATTGAAAGCAACGCGTTCTATAATGATCTATACCCTTGAGATCTTGTTAAATGCAAGGTCTGTTCTTATTTTCTGAGTTTATTTATAGTAACAGTTTAATAATTGATGATATTTTACGTTTCTTTCTCTCCTCTTTCCCTATTTTATGTGACTATATTTATTGTAACATAGTGACAATCGATGTCGACGAGGAATGCAGTACAATTTTTTAAAAACGAGAGAGAAAAACTTGGTTCAAAGGAATTTTAATCAGATATTTGCATAGTTTTTGTTTGCGTGTTATCATGCGGATTATCGGATTTATTTTGACATCGATAAAAATCAGTTAATATTTCTTATAAAGACACAAAGTGATATTTTAAATAAAAAAAAATTCAAAATGTCATGTTTATTTTTTTTCTGTAATGTCAACTTGTAGATATTCAAAATTTGTCGATGAAAATATAATACGCAAGCAAGTAACCGCGGAGCAATGAATCAAAAACAGAGAGAAGAAAGAGAGAAAAATTTTCTTCCTGTGTGCAATTTTTTTCAGTCATAGTCTATTGCTGATAAGACGGAATGAAACAGTCGTAGAGAAGAAGAAACAATTTTTCTTCTCACAGAATTGATTATTGCTTCGCGGTGTACATTTAACGCGTGTGAATATCGAGAAACACAGTGGCATCTCGATATCAAGTGCTTGGATATCAATTTTATCAGTACATCGCGTTTATCTGTTCGCGCGTCACGCTTTAGTGATAGTACTGTCGCTTCTTGTTTTTTCGCGTACTTGTGTTTAAAATCGAAGTTTTCACAGAAGAGAGAGTTTACTTCAGTTTTCACAAATTATGACTCGTTGATAATCTATCTAGTGGCCACTTGATTGCTTGTTCATAATATAAATGTAGAAATATTTGAACAGATCATGCGGGGCTAACACAGAGTTTATCTCTTACAATTGATTTTGATATTAATTGATTTACATAAATATATTTCGTAATTATTCGTTTTACGATTAATGTGCATATCTACTGTAATGCGTAGTTATTTAAATATGTTTAATATAAATTATGTATATATACATGTGCTATATATACATATATTTTATCAGCACGTGAGAAAGAGTTAATTTATGACACTGTCAGTTGGTATTAATGAATCGCGACGAGATCGCGTGAGTATGGCAATGACGGTTTTTACTCGGAATTGTAGCCTCGTTGCCAGGTCGCCGGCATTCATAAAAGCTTGCAAAAGCGTCGATTTACCCACGCGTGACGCCAGCCGCATTCTTTCCGCACCGAGGCGGAATGGAAAAAGTGCATTTACTTTCAGAATCAAGAATCGATTTAACAGTTATGCCAAAGAAACGATGAAAAATACACTGTGTCATACTGCGGCTAAGAATTCTAAGAATTTCAGAAATTTATTCAAGTAGCTGTTGAAAAATTTCTTGTCTATAGTTTTTTCTATAATTATCTCGTGTGTTTAAAAGAAAAGATATAAATCTCTACAAAACCTAAGATTACACGTTTTTATATAGTATCTTATTTCGGAATTAATACTTGTATCATATTCGAGATAATTTTTGCGGGAAGTGAAACGAGTTGGCGATGTATCTCGTGATCCGAGAAACTTCCGTGCGACAGAAATATTTTGGCGACGCGGATGTCACATAATTCTCGTCGACGTAGTGTGTTGAGCGCCGACTCGGCAACCGTCCCGTCAAAGCCAGGTGATAGCGCGTGATTAAATATAGAAATCGTAAAATACATGTAACATCACCTCGCGCGTTAATATCTCTTTTCTCGAAGATGCGTTTTCTTCTCGATCAGAATATTTTTTATCGCTCGTAGTTTGACACATCGTTTGAAACATACGATTTTTTTTTTTTCGTTTATCGCAAAAAAACATCGCATGAAATAAAAATTACAGGTTGTCGAATATAATAAAACGCGATCGTTTACCTTCCGAGAGAAACCGCGCGCGTTTTATATATCGCGTACATTCATCTTATAATTTGTTCCTGGCGTTCCCACGCGTAATTTGCAGTTCTTTTACCTTGATTGCACGTGTATAGAAAATTATCTTCTTTATTTTTTAAACATTCTTTTTTTTCCGTAATAAATTGCTTTTTTCCACAAGTGCTTTCTGCGATAATGAGAAAGTTTTTTAATGAAATCGCTTTTTTTTTTTCAACCGAATCTTAACTCATTAAATTTATAGTGCAGTAATAGATAGTACATTTTTGTGTTTTTTATTTCTTTAAGTGGTAGTAAATTTAAAATTGGCAAAAATAGAAGAAAGTTCTTATGCAAACACATTTCTTATATAAAACATTTAAACGTGTATACAAACACTAAAGGGAGCATAATAAACTATAATATTATATGATTATCAACAATATTTTTAAGGTATTTAACCAACCCATATTGGTTTTGCGTATTTCAAGAAATTGAAGTGCTTCCGGAATGCCATCCTCTTCTGTTTTTTGAGTACATCTCACAAAACCGGAAGCTTATTAATGGAAACCGGATCTCTTTCCGTCGTTTCGTGGCATAGAATTCTTTTTACCTCCCGTCGTGTAAATTTGCGCGATTCATTGCCACTAAATGTGGAGCGTGGGTAACTTCGTGTGTGCGATCTTCGTCGACGTCAAAGTTAATTCGAATTTATTGCGCTGTCGTGAATTTATTATCTACGATCACGCACAATGCATAAAGAATTTCTTTATCGCGTTGAGACAAAACAAGTTTCGAAAATCAGAAATCACAGAGAAAGTGAGAAAAAGGGAACAGCGATTAATCTGTGTGTGAAATCTACATGGATTTTAGAATTTTTGAAATAAAAAGAAGTTTGAAAAATATATTATTTTTATGTCATCGATGTACTGATCTCACAGGAATTTACAAACGACACTTTCACGTAAGCAATGCATTTGCGCAGTTGTTCGAGACGCATTTTCGAGCGCGAGGATCATCACGAAAGAATCCCATTGTATATTTTCATTGTATTTTTTCTTTTTTTATATCACGTTTTTTACAAACGGCGCGCTGTTACAAAGTCAAGAATTGCAGGCGCGACTTACTGTCATTTTTCTTCTCGCGCACGACAGGTGACACGATCGGACATTATTTCCGGTATTCTCTGACTCTTCCATCCTGACGCCAATTATTCGGTTCACTGAGAAAGAAATGCTCTTCGTCACATGCGATTAGATGCAATTGCACCTCGACCTGTTACTCATCGTCCGAACAGTAACTTTAATATCAAACAGGTTCTTTGATTTATCGCTCGCTCACTAGGGTAAACATCTCAACTCTCGTTGAGACACGTTAATGTGGAAATTCCATGCCACATTAATAATAAATTAACGAGAATGAATTACTGTATGTCGAACAGTCTCGTGATTGTATATAAAGTTTTTTTAAATTTGTATTTTATCAAGTCTTTAAGAGAGTGGAATATTTTCTATATGTTAATATAAAGTAGTCTCTAGAGCTCTTTCGCGCAGTTTTTCGATGCCATCGACCAGTTTTAAAGTAATGAGTCATCGCGCCATGTGATACCCTCTTGTTCTACACGAGATTGTTCGCGTGGATGTGTGTGTGTGTGCGCTCCGTGACATGCGCCTTTCTCTTTAACGCGATGGATATCATGTACTGTTGTTTCTTTCTTAAAGTTTGAACAATATTTCTGTTTATTGTCAGAGACAAATTTTTATATATTGTGCGAGAATCTCTCGTTCGCAACGCGAGCGTGTAAGTAGGTATTTTATTTACAATCTATTTTTACGAGAAAGTCTCGGGCACTACGATGTATTTTTAATTATCCTACAAGAGCGCACACACCACAAAAATCTCTCCCTGAGGAAATCTTTTGATGCGATCTACGAGCAAGCGTCAGTCTCTTTTTTTTTCTTTGTTGCTTCTTCGCTTAAAAATTAATTCAAAGAAAATTAATTCAGAGAAAGTTGGCGCTTTTATCATTTTTCAAGGAAAACCACTTTTGTCTTCCGGTATTTTTAAGTAACTTTTTAACGAATACATCTGTTAAAAAAAACATCTTGGTGAAAATTTGTCTCTAATATTTTTTTCGAGAAAACACGTTACGGGACAATCACTTTTCTCAGTCATTTTTTTGCACCAAGAATCACGTGCGTTATATGTGGTTCAATGCTTGATATACTCTGCGGTCTAGACTTGCTTTTCCGTTCGAGAGATGTAGTTCATTCTTTCAATTTCACGGCATGAATCATCGTCGTTTCCTCTCTCGCGTACTACAACGACGTAATACTTCGGTGAAACGAACATGTTACGACATATCGTTGCTCTAACACGTAAACGTTTAACTAAGAACTTAAATATTTCGTCGCGCTTTAAGAGGGCGATTTCGTCCTCCAAACCTTGATTTTATTATAAAAAAAAATAGAAAAAATGCTTTTCTTCACGGTTTGCTTATTGACGTTCACTGACAATCGATTGAACTAACTCACGAATTTACACGTGTAAGTACATAATAATACGCTAGCAGGATGTCGGTTTCTCGAGCGTGTCAGCGAGACTCGTTTGAATGATTTCTTTTCGACCGTCTGAATGGCAGATGTGCGAACCGAGCAAAAAAAATTAGAAAGGAACGAGAGGAGAGAGTTTCACGACGAAGGTTGTCAGTTCCACGCGCTTCGAAATTGCCATGAATGATGATGAATTACTGGAGAATGAGATTTATGAGTTAGAGAAACGTCTCTTATTAGCGTGATATGTGTGTGCGTGGTTTTTTTTTAATTTTACTTGAAAAGTTTAAGCGCGTCGAAGTTTTTATCACATTGCTTCTGGATAAGACAGATTGCAGCGTGATAAAGAAATTACTCTTCGTTACATTGCGTGCACATGCTACGACGTTCGACGATGTCTTAATCGACAAAGCTAAACGATTGATCGTAGAAGATAAGAGACAGGATGGAGATTGAGATTAATCTTATTACGTTAATAATCCTGGTCGTCGCGATATTCGCAGCAGAAAAGAAATTTATGTGTTACTCTTGATTGCGTAAACAAAATGTCGATATTTTTATCGTGTCTTTTATGATTAAAAAAAAAAGCTCACACGCCTTGTCGAGAGTAAAAAAAAACTTTCGTGTTCACAGCCATTAGCGAAGTCACAGAGAGACTGATGATAAATCCGTCTATCACGAACAATTAGCAATAAAGCGTCGCTTCTCAAGAAAATATCATCAACATTAACAAATACACGGTTGATATTCGAAGCTTCGAAGGATCGTGTAGATCTTATGTAATGCGTTTTGTTGGGTAACAAGTTTCCGCGCGATTTCGATCGATAAATACTTAAAGGGAAGACTCAAATCCCTTCATCGCAAAGCGAATCTCTCGCTTTTGTGTATAGATTCCAGAAAGAGAGAGAAGACGATCTGCGATTTTCCGCGAAATACGATTTGTCGCGATAAAGTTCGCGTAGGTATATGTACAGTTTTTACACGGTCTTATAGTCTTTGTACCTTTTGATAACGCGATAGTTGTCGAGTCACGTGTGTACGTAGTGGCGATCGCGTACACTAATAATGCATAAAAAAAAAAAACGCATATAAATGTGCGTGGAAACTTCCTCTGTGAAGTTAAGAGAGAACTGGTTTTTTCCTATCTTTATCGGAGAAAATCCTACCTGAGCATTTTCGTCAGGTAGAACAAAGTGGGGAAAATGAGACTGTGGCAGCTGGCCAGTTCGAAAACGCGTCGTTGCAACATCAGAACCGTTTGCTTTTTTTTTGTTTCTAAGTAGCATGGGCGAAATTCAATGAATTTTACTGCTTCGAAATTGCTTAACACACCTTTGTAATATTTTATTCTGTAAATAAAATTGTTATTTTAAGAATTTAAAATCGCTCTCGTTTTACGGCGGCGCTTCTTCGTATCCATGTAATACTTTTCGTAACACGTGAACGACTTTGTCACGTGTACGTTGTGCGAAAGAAAAAGAATCGTCTTTGGAAAAATATGTCAATCATATGGCCTGGTTAAACAAGGTCAGCCACATATACGCAAACTTGGTTATTGGATCGTGTCTAACTTCTAAACGTGTTGCAGCACGAGACGTATCTTCCTAATTTCTCCCTCTCTCTCTTTCTCTCTTCTCTCTTTCTCTCTCTTCTGGGACACGTGATGATAAAAGGAAACCTGGCGACATTGAAACGTGCTCGATGGCCAAGCTTTTGTGTCGTCGCGTGTTGCATCTTTGATGTCGATCTCAACGGGTCTCTTGTTCGGTATAACAACCTCTATAACCTAGGCATCTTCTTTTCTGATTGTCTCGTGCGTGAAAAGAAAAATGTCACGTTTATCTTTTGATAATACACATCATATCTAGAAAGCGAAAGAGAGAAGAATATTTCTGTGAATAAGTTTTCCACATCTTTTTTATATAAATAGCGTTTTATCGTATGATAAAAAAAAACTTTCTTCTCTGATTTCAGCAACAATGTCTGTTGACAAAGAAGAATTGGTTCAGCGAGCGAAGCTTGCTGAGCAAGCAGAGAGGTACGACGACATGGCGTCCGCGATGAAGGCGGTTACCGAGACGGGAGTCGAGTTGTCAAACGAGGAGAGGAATTTGCTCTCGGTGGCGTACAAGAATGTCGTAGGTGCGAGACGTAGCTCGTGGCGAGTAATTTCTTCTATTGAGCAGAAGACCGAAGGTTCCGAACGCAAACAGCAGATGGCAAAAGAATATCGAGAAAAAGTGGAGAAGGAACTTCGTGAAATTTGCTACGACGTATTGGTAAGCACAAGCAGCCCTACTTTTTAGTATTTTTAAAAATGTCGCAGTTATTTACCTACGTATTATAATAATAAATACGTGTTTTTGATCATCGATGAACGAATGGATATCTGATTATATTTACTTTTGTATGAGATGTGTGTGCATTCTGGAGAAAGAAAGAAGAAGAAGAGAACGAGCTTATTAAGAAAAAAAAATGAAATTTAGATGTTTTTATTCTTGTCTTCGTTTCGATCTCTATTCTTGTTTTTCCATCATAATGATGCATGTGCGCAATTCGCATATTTTCTCAGCGGTCAGGCTATTGTGTCGATTGGTGTCGCTATTGATCGAAGTTGCTCTAGATCACAAAAGCGACGACGTAAACGATAAAAGATAAAAGTCGGTATTGAAATATGGGAAAAAAAGCCATACGTGGAAAAGAAAATAAAAACGGTGAATATTGTTCGCTCAGAGAAGTAAACACATTTGAACAAGTGTTTTCGCGGAACCTGAATGACAGTCCTTTAACTCGCGCGGAAGTAGACATGTCCCGGTTATTTTGTAGTACTTTTTCAAGTTTTATTATATCTTCAAAGCTATTAACAATTCTTATTGTTAATAGCTTTTATGCTATTATTAAAATCTTTTACGTAGGGGTTACTGTTTTTGTTCTTCACAGCAAGAATAGAAAAATTTGTTTTCTTTTTAGTTCATTTCAAATTATTTCTAGCAATTATTTGATAATACAATTTTCAATAGTTTTTATACATTTTTGTTACACGTGGTGTGTAACTAATTAACTCATTTCGTTTACAATACTTTGAATATTTTTATATACATTATATTGCATATTTATCGGAGTCAGTGTGACGAACTTGCTACCAAATGACACGCAGTTGTCGGGGGAGTTATTATCGGACGATATTGACTATCGCGCTCGTGATTAAACCGTAATAAGGTTAATTGAGTCGACTCTGTGGTCTTGATGATGAACGCAACGTTTGGGCGGACCTTTCGCTTTGAACTACCGCGTAGCTTTTGCATGATTCGATAATATAGTACGATAAATGATCTATTAATGGCAATGTCTCGGTCGCAGTTGCATATTACAAGCATTTCACACAGATTTTTATTTAAATCGCAATAAAATTCATATTTTGCATTCCGAAATAATTTATCGAGATAAATGTTGTTTTGATCAATAGAGAAAATCGCGAAAGATGCAATTTGTCAAACTTTTTGTATCGATAAGTCTTGTGTTTTTTTCTTTTAAAATAATGCGCTCGAAGAAACAGTTGCATTCTGTTCTCCTTTTTCACTCCGATGCAACCGTCGTAATGTTTCCTGTCTCCATATATAGTGACGAACTCCGGAAAAGGTGTCGGGAAAGATTATATACTGTCGAGAGAGCAGCAGCTGGAGTAGAATAGCGTTCCGAGAATTGCGATTGATCGGAATTGATAAACAACCGTTTTTATATAATTACTACTTCGAGTAAGCGATTTTGTTGTCACGCAAGGACTGTTTCTTACTTTTCATATTAGCAAATATTTTGATAACTGTGTAAAAAAAAAGTTATTAATTTTGAAGAACTGTTTTTTTATGCTGAGATCAACATTATCACTAAAATCCGCGCTTTTTAACGAACAATTGTTTTATCAAAAGATATTTGTCGGAGGTGCGCTAGCTTTAACCAGCGTCTATCTATACGCATAGATAATTACCGAGTTGTTACTGCGTCGTTAACTAAAAACGCGATAACGAAACGAGAAAATATCTCTACGGAAATACTCATTTTATTATTTGAAGTCATTGGCATCGTTGTTTTATATCGCAATAGAAACAAAATTTTTTCTTGAAAAAAAAAATAAATAAATAATTGCAAGTTCTAACAAGTTAAAAAAATTATTTTCAATAAAATAAAAGGATTGGTTCGGTACTAGGAGAATAATTCGTAGACGTGTCAACACGTTAAGTTACGAAGTAGATCTTGTCGAGTGTCTCGCACCTTGAGCATCGAAAACCCGTTTGCAAGCAATACTCGTTTCTCTTCCGTACCTGGATCGTCTTACGTTAGTTGACAAATCTTCCGGTGCTTCTTGTACACGCGCGCTTCCTTGCTCAGGATCTCTGAAGGGTGAAGATCATCCTTCGTATTGGATTTCACGCGAGTCTATTACGAAGCTATTCTCTCGCGATCTTCATATCGTCTCTTCGTTAAGTCGCGAGCAACTTAAATATATTTTATACTTCTTACAAAAGATATAACATAAAAATGCTTGGTTTCCCATTTAGAAAATAAGTTTATTGTTCTAATTGTTTTATTGCATTAAATTTTTTAATTAAACCTTTTCTTTTTTTAATAAGAAGAAGTCGTACAAGTTTTTAACTTCTGGTGCTTTTGATACGCGATATAAAAATCTGCATTAAAATGTGGTTTTTTAAACTTCGTCATTTAAAGGCTAGGTGTGCAAAACTCATTAACCTCGATTTTGATTCGTCCGATGCATTTTGCATCGCTCATCTCGAGATTTCATTCGATCTCCGTTTTCGTTACGTGAGCGATATTTTCCAGTATTCGGAAATAAGCGGAAACGGAAAAGGAAACGGGCACGCCTGCTCAGACGGGCCGCCGGAAATGGCACGTTCCGCCTCGTAATGAAAGCCTTTTCTTGAAGAGAATTAAATCTGCGCTCGGAAAAATTAGCTATATTTTCTCTTTTGTTTAATTTAGAGAAAAAGAACGCTATTAATTTTATTTCATCCGCTATTACAAAATTTGTAATTTGTTTCAAGTTTTTCGCAAAACTATAGTTTTAATCAATTTAAATGACAAAATGTTTTCTCTTTCTCTCGGGTTTGCTAAACAAATAATATAAATGTATTTGTGTGCTCGAAAAATACAATCTAAGTGCACTTTCCATTGCGACTGGCACATATTTCGAAGAGAATGATATATTTTGCTGTGAGTGTTAATGTTGGATATTTGATGAAATTTTCTCTCAAAAATGAACAACCGAGGATGTGAAAGAACAGAGAGGAAAAGGGTGAAGAAAAGAGCTAGATTTGAGTTGCAGTTATCGGGAGAGTTTGAACGGCGAAACTGGAGCAAGGCTTCAACTTGAAACGCAATAGCCGAGTGATTGAAATTGTTCCTGTTCTGTGCTTCTACGCACGTCACCCTTGATAAGCCTGGCACCGTTGTATTGCATCTTGACGTAAATCTCGCGCGTAGACTGCTTTTGTGGTTTATAAGAAAAACCACAAACTGAGATAATTTTGAGCGCGGTAAAAGAAGGTGAGAAAAAGTGAGAAAAAACAGAGCATCTCACTTCAAAATATATATAGGCTAAAAATCGATTGAAGAGAACAATAATAACTCAAAAAGATTTAAACAAGGCATGAATGTAATAAAACAAAAGATTTGACGAACTTCACGTGCGCGGAATCATTAAAATTGAACGCACGGGCGCGACTACTTTTCTTCTTCGTTGCAACGCGCATTCGCGCGATTACGCGGTATAATTTACGATGACGCGTCAACATCAAAATCTCTTTTTTTCGAGATTTATATCGTTCGGTGATAAGAGAAGGTTTTCATTATCTTGTTCATTTCAAAACTGCATGACAATAAGGATTTAAAACACTTCGAATATTCTTGAATATTTTATTTTGCTTTTCGTTATCTAATAATTAGTGTCAAAAATTTTTAATCGTGCCAAAATTTTCATCGTTTCGCCATTGCTGGCACGATAAGTTATACTACGTCTTGTTGTGACGCAATAAATATATTGTCGAGCTATTTGCATGCGAGTTTCAAAGTTGGTTGGCTAAACGCTGTCCATATGTCATCGGTGGAATCAATTGGAATATGAATGTATGTGAAACACGACTTTCTTTTTCTTTCTCTTTTGTCATTAATCATTGATTAATATATAAACGATATTTTGCACATCAATTCAATTCTATTCGGCGCCTGAGATTGATTTATATTTATATCAGAGATCTTTTATTATCTGAAATTAACAATTAATTTAATTTTGCAAGTGTTTTTTATATGTAACTAATAAGAATTGTACGCATCATATTTTTTATTTTAATCAGTTCGTAGATTGGTTTTTTTTTTAATTGTTATCTTCTTTTTATCACTATTTAGAAATCTTTTGATTTTCTTCATTATTAGCTCCACAATATTGATTTGTTGTTTGTATTTGTGTTTTTACAGGGACTCCTGGATAAGTACCTGATCCCTAAGGCTAGCAACGCCGAGAGTAAAGTATTCTATCTTAAGATGAAGGGTGACTACTATAGGTATCTCGCAGAAGTTGCCACCGGTGAAACTAGAAATAGTATGTATTCTCTAATTTGTCTCTCTTTTGTTATATGAAAATTTTTGTCGATCCTTTGGAGATGGATCGAAGCAAGAACAAAGGACACGAAAAATACGGGATAGTAAAATGTCGGTAAAAACAACTTCGTGTGACGGATAATTTAAAATCTATTAATTTACAGTTTTATATAAAATTTATATTACAATATAGCCATATGTTCGAGAAAGAAATTGTCAAAAGTTTGACAATGAATGAATGTTTTTGCTTCGATCGTGTTCTCATTGTGATCGATGCAACTGCATCCGCTTGGACGCAAATCCGTTCTGTTCAATAAGCTTCTTTTGAACAGAAAACGTCTGTAGGCATTTCTATGCAGTTGCATCGGCAGATGCTTCGTTTTGAACGTATGGGCGGATCCCTATAGGCTTTTACGTGGAGTCAGTCGCAGTCGTTCACAGTGAAAGTCGACTGTGTCTTTTAAAAGTGAAACCGAAACACGAATTTCAGTCACGATAATGTCTGCAAAATAATTTTATTTTAAAAAATAAATAGTTTAAAATTGATATTATTTATAGAGTATATTGATAAAAAACATTTTTTACTTTAAAAAAATTGAAAAAGTAATCGAAGTTTATTTCAAATAATTAAAAAAAAAAATAAAATGTGAAAGATTCTGCTATTCATATTTAAGAAAGTTATTACAAAAGTTTATAGAATAAAATTATATATAAATTATGTAAATATGAAGAAATCTAAGGAATTTCGATTATTCGTGTTTACTTTAAGATAAGTTTAGGTGAAGACAAATGGCCAACTCGGAACGAATACAAATATAGTATTCGTCAGGTATGAAAGCGAGCTCTTAAATGTTACCACGCTACTGAAATATTGAAGTCATATATGGTATTGCGATACACACAATACGTAATAATTTTAATAAAACATTAATATTTGTTTTCTCTTTATTTTGAAGAAATTTGCTTGGTAGCGCTTAAGAGCAATTGAGTTACGTAGAACTTGAATACAGCAAAGTGGTGAATTAATTAGAAAATTAATCAGTTACAATAGAGTAAAAAATATGGATCGAGAGAGTTTGCACATTAATAAATAAATTGTAAAATTCATAATGCGAGCATATTTCTTTTCGTATTTTGGAACTTGATGAATCTATGCAGTAAACAAAGTTCTAAGTAGCTCTTAAACTAATTTAATACTCTAAGAATTCGAAGCGTGTTAGTTCGCGCAAACATGACAAACATGCATGATGATGATCCACGTAATATCCAGCTGTGGTAGAAGACAGCCAAAAGGCATACCAGGACGCGTTCGAAATCAGCAAGTCGAAGATGCAGCCTACCCACCCGATCAGGCTAGGTCTCGCTCTCAACTTCTCAGTCTTCTATTACGAGATTCTCAACTCTCCAGACAAGGCCTGTCAACTGGCAAAACAGGTACACTAATCCGACGATTAATTGTTTCCAGCGATTCCGTGGAGCTCAGTGACAGTGATGGTGGTGATGGTGCACAGTGGTGACAAAAACCGTATTTACGCGAACTCGTTTTAACGATTTCCTACTCACTTCTGCCCTACGAACATCGATATATTTTAGTTCGCTAGTTTGAATGCAATGGAAAATTGACGCAGCACTCGTGCTTTAAATTAGTTATCGTTGTCAATAAAAAAATCACAAACTATTGTTTGAAACTTTAAATATTACTTTTAGTAACTAAAATCATACGCAACTATCAAGAACAATTTAAGCGCGTTTAATAGTGTGATTTACACAAATTAATAGTGAAACATAAACTGCTTATATTAAATTTTTTGCAATAACATCGAGTGACTATGCGTTTACACGCACGATGACTCAGGACGAAGATGCACATCGCAACGGTCACGTTATCGTGGACGAATAGTGACAATTTATGGACTCGGTCCACTCAAGGTCGACAATATTCTGAGTAAAACGTCGCGCGGCCGTCTTTGTAGGACAGACGCGAGAGGAATTGTTAAAACTCTCTCGCATTTTCCCTCCTTTTATTCGGCTTTCATTCGCCTTTTCCCTCTTTGCGCTTCTCTACTTGTGACAACGATTTATTTCTCCGATGGTCACGGTGAAAGAAAAACGAGGTCGTGGAAGGTGTAATCTGAATAGAGGTTGATTTGCATTTGCAGCGGTAGTCGAGGATTCACAGAAGGCGTACCAGGAGGCGTTTGACATTGCGAAGGCGAAAATGCAGCCTACGCACCCGATCAGACTTGGCCTCGCCCTCAACTTCTCCGTTTTTTATTACGAAATTATTAATTCACCGTCTAGGGCCTGTCATCTAGCCAAACAGGTTAGAGGACGGATTGTGAAAGATTTACAATCTTGAAATTGTTTTTGCATAAAGATTTCATTGAATAAATTTGTCGTTATGTGAATTAAGTCGACGCGTTTTTCATGTGTTATTTTCTGTCTGTGACGATGAACTGTTACTGATCCCATAATAACCAGTTTCTGAGATCTAATTCTATATCATTGACATTTATTAATTTTTGAATGTTGTGCCGTTTTAACCCATCTATTTGAATCCCTCACATTAATACATATTAATATGTTGATGTCTCCACTGGTATCACACTAACCATCCTGCATTACTTCGCAAAAATACACATGTAATTTTAATATTTAAATAATATTGTGTGTGTGTGTGCGTAAACATTTCTCTTACACACAGTGTTTTGCGTTATATGCGTGAATGTATAACATTAAATACGCTTTTTTGAGAGTTGTGTTTTAAAAGTTTGTCGACTAAAAATTACAAATAATAATTATTATCTTTAATTACAAAAGTAGAGAATTGAGAGAATTCTTTTTAGAATATTAAAAAATAATACATCAAAAGCACACACACATTTTGATATAAAAAAATAAGAGATAATATAAAGAAAATAAAAATAGATGAAACACATCTAACGTTTAATGTTTTTCAGGCGTTCGATGACGCAATTGCGGAACTGGATACACTTAATGAGGACAGCTACAAAGATTCCACATTGATCATGCAGCTGTTACGCGACAACCTCACTCTGTGGACCAGTGACACGCAGGGCGACGGGGACGAGCCACAGGAGACCGGCGACAACTAACCTTCCTAAGCTTAAGTCCTTTCTAAACCTATAAGAACATCCTATTCTCTATCGTCTCCTAAAGTGCTCACCCACATGTCCATTCACCCAGATCCATCCATCCACTTGTCCTCTCGTTCCTCGCGTACCTCGTTTCCTTCTTCTTTCCCTTCATCCTTTCAATTACGCAGGTCTCCTCTTTTTCCTTAAATCTTTCTTCGAAAAACAAAAAACAAACGTGATCCTTCTCCACCCCTCTTTCTTTCTCTTTCTTTCTCTCTTTATCACGTTGGAACGAGACACGGAATGCAGAGGACGACCCACTGTCATTACTCCCAACATCTGCTCGCTGCTTATCATCAAAAAAACGACAGTATAAAGCTAAACCGAAAGAAACAATACAAAGTACAGGCAAAAAGAAATAGCGCGGAGGTACAACAAGAGAAGCAAAATGAATGAAAAAAAAAAAAAAAAGACAAAACGCACGCATGAATCTATTACATTATATCCAGTTGTCATTTAAATTAAATTTCACATTATCTCTAGCAGGTATAAATATTATTATACGAAGGGAAGAACACAGGAGGAGAAAGGAGAGTAAAAACAAATACATTAAGTTATTAAGTTCCAAACTACATAAGTGGTGATTTGATTTTTACACTGACTACACGTCTTTTTTTTTTGTTTTCTCCTCTTTAATATGACAACCATCACAACAACGCATGCAATCAGTAAGCGTTAGTAAGAGAGAAAGGAGCAGACCGCTCCGGCCTCCGTCTTAACAGAGACGTTAAATGCAATATATAAACATATTTGTATTTTTTTTCTGTAATTCATATGTAATTTACTTCACTATATTAAAATTAGGAATTATACTTAAATAGAGTGCACTTAAAGTTTGTGCAGAGTCGTAAGAGAGACTCCTATTGGAAAAAGGAACTACAATTTCTGTAGTTAGGATACTGTTTCTGCATTCTAGAGTATATGTAGCCTTACCATTAAAACTAATGTGCGCTAAAGAGCCAGATTTATTAATTTGACTTTAAAAAATTTTTAATGTTCTACAGTATCGCTCTTTAGCAGACATTATTTGATCCCACTGTTTATAAACATCCCGTTTATAAATATTTATTACAATTTATCTAAGTATATAATGGCCGAAAAAATGTAAATTGAGAAACCAAGTTCCTTTTAGGAATCTCTGCGCGACTCTGCCTGATGATACTTAATCATTGTATCTGGAAATCAGAGCGCCGTCTTTCCTTACTACGCTGCTGCATGCGATTGAACATATTCGATATTTTTTTTTTTTTGTTTTTGTTTTTATTTTACAAGAAACTTTTCGACACAACCGAGACCTGGCAGTTACCTCCGCGGATTTACCAAAGGCCGGAGCATGTTTTTTGCCGTGCTGCTTATCGTTGCGGTCGTTCACGTATCTCGGTTTTACGCGATCGTAGAGTGAAATGAGGGAAAAAAAGTAGAGATAATGAGAGTTGTTATAATTATCGAGATGTAGAGATTGCACACGTTACTACGAAGTTGTATACACCCTAATCCTGGCATCCGGACCTTTGACTTTATCTCGCACTCTATTCGATCTTTCACTCTCATACTAACGTTATAGACGTTTCCCCGTATTGCTATTTCTCGATGTATAAAATTGGTGTCTGTTCAATACAAAAAGTGTCCGAAATCGCCGGGAAAAGAAAAGGGCGCAATGGCATCATTTAGTTGCGAAAAAGAAAATGAAACAATAGAGAGAGACAGATATAGAATTGGAGAAGTGATGAGCAGAGAACAGTCGCACTGTGTGTGACTTCTCCCGGCTCAATTCCTTCTTCAAATAAAATCTGAAATTGTAGCGTGTGTAAATTAAAGATTTGTAACTTGTCACAAATATTGTTTTTGTTTTGAACGTAACGATCATAGGACGTGAAAGTCAAGCCAGTTCTATACAGACAGAAGCAACATTGCGACCCGTGACGTATATCTATTCTAGACGAGGCCTTTTTTAGGTTCAGAATATAATAATAAAAATGAGATATAAATAACAGGAAATAAAATAATTATGTATATGAATTGAATTTGAAACAAAAAATACGATTTTTTTTTCTTATATAAGTCTCATATTCATTTCTTGTTATTTGTATCTTGTTTTTATATTTTGTTCTGCCTCGACGCTTACAAATCACAAGACTTTAGGATGAAGGATTGAACGGTGAAGAAGGGTGCAGGTATTATTTCATTATTGGCCTTACTTCTCTCCATTTTGAAAACGTTCAATGAGGGCTAACTATGCAAAAAAAGATGCGTGTACAATCAGAAATGATAAAATGTAAGAAATTTTAAGATTATCGTCATCTATATAAAATGTATACATATATGTATATGTATATACACATATTTATACATGTAGAGTGGGTTTGCATAGCGAGCCTTCTCTGAATGAAACATTTTACTCTATTCCTCCCGAGAATTATGTCAAAAAATATTTTTTTCGAAATATACCGTTTTTTTTTTATCTCTTAAATTCTTTTCTCTCTGTCTCTGTCTCTTTCTATTTCTCTTCAAAAAATATTTTTCCCATTCCAATTTTTTTTGTGTCCTTGTATATTTCCTTTCACTTTCTTATATCCTACCTGCCTATTCTCAATTCAACAAATCCGAAAGTTAATAGTTTGTGTTCTACTCATTTTTCTGAATATTGTGAATTTTCCAAAATAAATGTTATGTTTTTTTAATATTCTTGGCAGTAACTTTATTCGGTCGGAAGAAACATCATTATCACCATCACCATTGCCATCACCATCATCGTTGTCGTCGTCATTACCATCATCATCATCATCAATCATCATCATTCATTATCATCATGACCATCTTTCTCTTTTTTTGTCTTAATTGTCATTACCATATCGTCATTATCATCATTAAAAGCATTGTCATCATTATCACATAACTATTATCATCATCACTATCACATAACTATTATCATCATCACTATCACAACAGCAACTACCATTGTTGTTATCATCATCTGCATCATCATTATTATATATGTCATCAGAAACATCAGCATCATACATTACTTTATTATCATTTATATATTATCATCAATTATCATTATCATCGTCACTGTCATTGCCATCCTAAGATTTTTTCAATATATAGTTTCTCCGATCTTGAGTTCCAAACTTCCTTCGAATCTCTCCTCCTCGTGTTCCTTTGTTTTATTTGATCATTTCATATGTGAGTTGTTTCCAAAGTTATTTGGAGCATCAATTCTCTGTATTCATAGCGCGCGAACGTGATACGTCTACAATCGCACGAGCAGCGGCGACGGCACGTCTCTTCATTCCAAATATGATGTGGCAACGCGAATTTTATACAAATTCTCGAACAATTATTCGTCCTAATCCCCTCAGTTCTCTTCTCATCACATCCATTCATCATCTGTCCAAACACATCGTTTTCCATCTATCATCTATTCTCTTTTCCTTTTTTCCTTCTACTCTCCTTTTCTCCCCGCCTCAAATTACGTTGTTCTATTTGTATTTATCATCAACCCATCGTAATTGTAAATTATAATTATTATAAACGTTTACACGAAATAATAAATTCTGATAAAATGTCTGAGAAAAACCCACAGCTGTATCTTGCTTTTAACGATGATACCATCGTATCGAGGGGTATGTTTGCACATGACAATGATGTTTCGCGGCGGGAACGGTTTGAGGACAAAAGTTGAGATCATGATTTGGATAATAAGTAAACTTTGTCGCGAAACACTACGTGATTTCAATAGATTGGAATGAACTGCTTTTCCTTAGGTTCGAAATCTCCAATCTGCGATATTTTTAAGTTATTCAGTGTTTTACATCTTTGTAGAAGAACATCGTGAAAAACTCTTTGGTAATCTTTTGAATAAATTTTAAATACATGTTAAACACTCTTGACAATGTTATTCACGAGATGATTGACCAAGTTTTGCTTTTTGTCATATACATGCTTTCACGTAAGTCGATGTTAATTTACTGCCGGTTTCTTTGAAATTTTATTAACAACGTTTTTGTTTGTTCGATAATCAACATGTGAGATCAATTGTTTGGTCTTTTTAATAACTCGATAATGACAAAAGATTTTTGCAATCGATGCGAAAAAAAGAAAGAGAAAGAAAGAAAAGAAGGAAATAAAATCCGACGTGGGACGACGTTCGCGTGAGGACGATGTGTATTATTTGGCATAGTTGAAGTCTAGCAATATATCGAGATCTTAAAGCACGCTGGAGGTACGGAGACTTTTTTCATGTACTTAAAAAAAAAAAAAAGAGAAAGAACAAAAGGAATATTTATCACGATTGCTATTATGGATACCATTGCATTAGATGTACATCATGCCCTGTCCCCATTCCGCTTTGATCCCCATCTTACCCCCCATTCGCCCACTGCCCATCCCTTCGTTTTTCTTGTCGATGGTATATCTAGATGTACTTACATGTACTGTGTGTATACACGACTTTCACACTATATATTCATACATACGTACATTTGTGTATGCGTGTGGGTGTATATATGGATGTGCATCATCAGAAAGATACGTTAAAAAAATAATGACGCGAGATATATATATATATACATACATATGTATATATGTACGCGTGCCTTCTCTGACAAGAAAGGCCTACTGATTAATCATGCTAAATTTTTTGCACAATTTATACGTGTAGTCGAGATTACAAAAAAAAAAAAAAAACGGTTTTTGCTAACGAAAGTAGCGAACTATTTTAATGCGACGAGAAGAAAGGCCAAGCATTACGCGGAGATAGAGAGAATAATAATTTTAACGAAAAAATTCCAAAAAAACTTGCGCGCAAGAAGACAATGTTTCCGCAATCATTCACGCAAATTCACGTAACCGTACTCCTCCAGCAGGTCTTGTCGTACATACAACTAAGGTAGAGAACGTGTAGATCCAAATGAATCTCAACCTGCGAATTGCGCGACAACTCTCGAAAATCGAGGAAGAAGAAAGTGAATGATCGCGAATGCTGAAATTTTAGAACGATAAGAATAGAGATTTTGCTTTGAAGAAAGGAAAAAAGAGACAGACAGAGCGTAGAATTTGTCGCGTCCGGAACGAGGTTGAGAATCTCCGCGTTAGATACAGATTACATTTTTGTGTGATAGATGAGCTCCCGCGTAGATGTTCTTGTCCGGCAAAATTTTAATTCATCTTATTTTTCTCAATCTTTATTTCTCACCATTTAAATTTATTTTCAAAACTAAAATATGAAAGTTACAATTGCATCAGATTGTGCAGTTGTGGGGCGTTTATGAGATTGGTGTATTGCATCAGGTGTTTAAATTTCTTGATGCAATATCTCGTAGCGATCCACTTTTAGTTTTCGTCGAGCAAATATATATATCGACTCTTCGATAACAATAATTATATTAACATTGTCGATTAGCTATTTTCAACATTCATCGACTCCTCTTCCCGGTTAGTTTTTTTTTTTCTAAATCGCACATTCTTTTCTCGAGAAAGATACGTTGCACAAGCACTGAGCAAACACAAAAGATTATTAATTGCAATAACAACTTTATTATAATTCTCCTCTTTTTCATAAAAAAAAAGAGAAGGAAGATAATGAAAGGCATCTATACGAGCGCGTTAATTTAGCAAAGAGCAAGAGTATATCCGTCAAATCGTGGGAGAGAACTCGTGACTGTGGCTAACAATGTTTAGCTAGCAAGAAAACACGAGCTCTCTCGTGTTCGATTAACAATACTACTATGATTGCGCTTGGTCGATCAGGTTTCACAATATATCACAATTTTTTGTGCTTGAATTTTTTTCCCCCTTGACATTGTCGGTCAATATTCAGTGTTTCGATTGTGCGAACTTCTCTAGAACAAAGTTTTTCTTTGGTTCTCCTCTGAACTTGTAGTCTATTTTTAGCTGTTGATCTGACCTCGCCCTTCATCTATTCTTTCCCCCCCACTCACCGCTATATCCCTCTTTCAATTGATATAAATCAATGCCGTTTCAATCGAATATATTATGGATTAACAAAGAGAAAAAGATGCTAATTTGGCGGGGTGATGTTTGTAAATAAAGCTATAAAAGCGACGAAACGGTGCAGTTATTTCAGACCCATGTCAGTCACTGCATCGACTGAAGAATTCTAGAGCATGGATTTTAAGTTAGACGTATATTTTTGTCATACAAATGGACGTATTAGAAGTCATGTGTTGTAATTAGAGATCTTTGTGCCTGCTAGACTTCGCTCAGCAAATTATGCGTAAGATGATGAGCATTGCGTCATCTAGTCGACCATCATGCTTCGTTCTGAAACGTGCAAATACGAGACTCGCATGTATTTAACCCGAGTCCTGCGCTCAGACAGTCATAAAAGCATCTCTCAGAGTATTCCGAACGAGCGAGGAAGTGAGTTCGTGTATTTCAAACATTTTCTTGTGTTTTTTTGTCAAAAAAAAAAAAAAAAGAAATAATACAATAATAATAAAAGTTGGTAAAGAAAGTTGATATATGAAACACGAATACAGTCAGTTTTTAATTCGCACAATTGAAGACACTTTCGAATTGCGGATTGTTTTAAATTTTATAAAATTTTAAAAGTGTAATTTACGTCCCGAGACGTTGCTACCCAGAATTATCTTCAGGTAAGTTCACTTTTCTTTTAAAAAAAGTTTTTTGTATATATACACACAAGATTTAAAAAAACTGAAACAAAAACATATTTTAATGACATGTTCTTTAAAATATGTTTATTATTTTACACTTGTAAGTGATTAAAGACTAAATTTAAATTGTTTTTTTATAATTACAAGCGTATATGACATTCTGTTATTTAAATATTTTATGATGATCGAAAACATTGTATACATGTGTATCTGTGAGTGTGTACGATGACGAAACTAATCGATCAATATACATTATCTCTTTCTAATTGTTTTTTGTTTGTTCTGCTGACAAAAACTGCACTTCAACATTGATCGATGTATTATCTTATATATCAATCTACCTCGTTTGCAATAAACAATTCTTTCTTCATAGATAATGTTTATTTCTATATTGTATGCACACATATAACGGCAAACAAATACGGCTTGAAGTATAAATATTGCTTCTTTTCAATATCATCATTGAATGCAGGTGAATCTAATCGATACTTCAACCATGAGTTCACTTGAAAGTCAAGAATCTTCAACGCATTCGTCTTGGCAATCTCTCGACGATTCGGAGATTTCTCAACAGGTAAGTTTCAGATGTAAAATTTGACACTCATATTTTTCAATTTAAAAATCAAATTTTACCGTTTGCTTTTGTTTCTAAATTAAAAAAAAATTACATTCCTATGAGATTTTTTCATAATACTTATTTACACATAATCTTTGCTCGCGAATAAACGTGTCATCTTTCGAATTTTCCTCGCAAGCAACCTATCGATGTCGCATAGCGCGCGATCTCGAAGTCGTTCAAATGCGTTCCGTGAATGGCCTGCACTGTCGTTCGGTGCGATCGCTCGATTGCGATTGGCTCAGACGACATGACGACGGCGACGAGGTAGGAGGTGACGCGCGGGCCAACCCAAAGGTCACCTTCAGTCCGCCGAACGTCGTTGCAGCGGGCAGCGGCAACCGACAGTGTTGGTCAGAGGAACGTTGACATTTGTTGGCAGCAGAGGAACTTCATCGTCATTACTTATTACACGTTTCTCTGGTGAGTTTCGGGTTTTGTCATTGTTTTATGATAATCGGTTTGACGATGGGTTTCCACCGCTCACCGACGTTCATTGATTCATTTTCGAGCGACGCCTGTCATCTGGCATGCGACTGTCAATTTTGACCTGTTAAGTTAAAGTTCGTTCCGTCGATCAGTGATAACGTTGCTCCAAAATTGATTTGTGTCACCTTCGACACGTTCGAGTGACGATTTCGCCCAACTGCGGCTGTAAACGTTCATTCAATGATTTTCTGATCAGTGTTTCTAGGTTAACCTTACGCAGGTAGTTAGAAACGATTAACGCAGTTCGCTTCGTCTTGCAAACCGATTATAGTCGGTCAGAAAAGAGACAGAAAGACAGGGAAACGCGATTCACGTGACGGCTGTAAATAGCACGAACAATAATTTAAAAAACTGAAGGATTAATTAAATTAACCCTTGCATCCAACAATAATTTAATTTGGCAAGCATGATATTGCAAGTGATAACAGAACAAATATGCAAATTGCGGCCTACATTGTCTAACTTGATCGATTTTCGTCACATAATATTTTTCTATCATTTAATGAGAGTGTGATAGAGAGATTCTCTAATTAGCAAGATAGCAGACTTTTCACATGAAACATGTCACGAGACATGCATCAATTGCTGCGTCTCTCTTGCGCACGCAATTGCATTTTGCGCATCTTATCACTGTTGTCACGAGGAGAATTAAGAGAAATTAAGAAAACGTGCAAAGTACACTTTTAGATCTACACAATTGCCGTATGATGCGATTGTTTCCGCGCTATATTTTTAGAATCGATGTTTATTGCCTCTCGTTATATGCGTAAAGTAGACCACCGTGTCATCTGTCGTTGTAATAACAAGTCGACAAAAAAAGCTCGGCGCAAACACAACCAGTAGTAACTTGGTAACTGTACATATTCTGTTACGAGTTGTTGATGTCTCTCGCTTCTCTGAAACACGGCCAAATTTCGCTCACACACGCACGTGTTACTTAATTTTAAAACGAAGAGGACTGCGGAGAATGGACGCGTGTCGCAACGTCCACTTTGACAGCTATACGAGACTTCGAATATACTTTGTATTTAATGGAGTCCGTGCGCGTTCACAAGTTTTGTTTTTTTTTATCACGGCCTATTTTTTATTTTATGTTTCTACTTGAAACATAACATGTAATATCTGGTGAACAATTTGAGAAATAGTGGAAGTTATTTTGCAGCGCACTTCATTGTTCTTTTGTAATAAAATTTAGAATAAAAATGTATTGCTTGTCAAATACATGCACTAAAACATATTGAATCTAGGTTAAAATTTGCATTGAGTAAAGTAAAAAAATTAGTTTAATAATCGAAAACAAACATATGTGGCAAAAATGTTCAAAGATGTTGAAAATGTTCGGTGTCGCTGCACAGATAAAAAATATTCAAGTTATGCAGAAAGTGACAGTGATTTAGATGATGCTTCAGATATATGTAAAACTGCAAAAGAAAATTCCACTATTTCTAATAAAATAAAATCTTCACTGGATCTTTACGATGTTGCACACAGAGATATGTCGAGAAAATCTATTGCCGTTGGAGTATTGAAGGAGGCTGATGCCGATCGAATGAAAAAAATCAGTATGCAAAATCTAAAGCTTTCTGTGACATTTCCAGAGGCAAGCTTGTGCGCTTGTTAAATAATAACTTTAATTTTTGTTTTTCTTCTCATTCGTAAAAACATTTACATATAATAAATATTCGAAGAAAATTCGATCTCGTATAGATGTTCTGGACGACTTTTGATTCGGTTCAAAATTTACCAAGTGGTTCTTCGTTCGAGATCAAATTTGACACGCTCGAAGAAGAATATGCTAGGAGCTTGCGTTTTCCACAACGTGTAAGAAAGTTCTGATATGCTATTTTTTGTTTTTGTATGTTTCTCCTTATTTATTCTCTGTCTCTCTCTCACACACACTACAAAATATATTAGTATAGACACTGTTGCGTCATACACAGTGACATCGTTGAGATAAATCAGAAAAAGAGAAAAATTTATCGTTTCAAAAATCATCGAAAGATATCAACTTTACATATTAATGTTTTTTTTTTTTTTTTAATTAGAGTTATAAACAGTATTGCGACGCAATCATGGCCGAGGACGCGCCAGCTCAAAGATTTATAAAGCCTGGGAGCCACAAGGGCAAAGGCATTGCCGTTTTCACCAGTGGAGGCGACTCTCAAGGTATCAAAATAATTCAACGACACTTCAATAATCTCACACACGTAACGTGTAAATAAAGACAATTAACGTATTTCTGATGTGTCATTACTTAGGAATGAATGCTGCTGTACGAGCAGTCGTGAGGATGGGTATTTATCTTGGGTGCAGGGTGTATTTTATTCGAGAAGGCTATCAAGGCATGGTGGATGGCGGAAAACACATCGAGGAGGCTACATGGTCATCCGTTTCTTGCATCATTCACAGGGTACGAATGTACAATAAAAAATTGTATCGGTTTTTTGTTTTATCTGTAAGATATATTGATTCATTCCTGGTTTAGGGTGGCACGGTAATCGGTTCTGCCAGATGTAAAGAATTTCGAGAGCGTGCTGGTCGTAGAACAGCCGCCAAGAACTTGGTCAATCTCGGGATAACGAATTTAGTGGTGATCGGTGGAGACGGTTCCCTTACTGGTGCCAATCTCTTTAAGGAGGAATGGCCAGATCTATTGAAGGAACTCGTTGAATCCGGTAAATAGGAAGAACCGTTTTATTTTGACAATACATGTATCTTGGATATTTTCTTTCTCTTGAAATTGACGTTACTTATTTTTTTATCAGGGGACATAACTGCTGAACAGAAAGAAAAGAACAAACAGTTGCACATCGTAGGTTTAGTAGGTTCCATTGATAACGATTTTTGTGGTACAGATATGACAATCGGTACCGACTCCGCGTTGCATCGTATCATTGAAAATATAGATGCTATTGTTAGCACAGCTTATTCCCATCAAAGAACATTTATTATGGAAGTTATGGGTCGTCATTGCGGGTAAGTGTAAATTACACAATTTCTATTCTAGTTCTTGAAAGAATAAGAAAGAATAATTTTTACTTTTGATATATTTGTTAAATGATCTTACGCATTTCCAAGCATACGTTTTAAGATGTAGAAAACCATCACACGTATTTTGTTATGCAGTTTAATAAGTCAGCGCTCTTAGTATCGTTTAATAGAGCTACGTCGCGTTTCACTAATTGGGTCTATAGATAAACGAACTGATGATATAGATAAACGAATAACTTTCGGTTAGGTATCTGGCTATCGTCGGCGCTTTATCAGCGGAGGCCGACTATGTTTTCATCCCAGAGTGTCCGCCTCCCGTTGACTGGCCCGAAAAATTATGTAAAAAATTGGAGCAGGCACGTCCAAGAAATTTTCCAAATTTTTTAGATTGTGATATTACTGTTTACTAATTTCTACTAACTTGACTAAATACGAGAGACGTTTTATATGTCCAGGTTTTTTTGCTACGAAAAAATGCACATTCTTCCGAAAAGTATGACGAAGGCGGAATGTGAAGAAAGTCTGTATTTGTATGCCTTATTTGTTACGCATTAATTAATGTAGAGTTAAATGTACGTAGACGGCAGTACAATCGGTGGTACTGAAGATAATTAGATGACAGAGTCTTTCAGGTACCTGACAATAGCGTCAAGTTTGTCTACCGAAGCCTGCTATTCCTTTATTCCCGAATCTCCGACAAGTGGTGACTGGGTCGAGGAGCTTTGTAGAGCTGTGCGACAGGCACGTTTCTCAACCAGTCGTTACTTCAAAGTTTATTATCAAAATCCAATGTATACGTGTTCTTGCACTATTTAAAAAACCCGCAATATAGTTTTCCCGAAATAATCAGATTATGTATGAAATTTAATTATTTTCTTTTTCTTAGAATCTGTTTTGCATTTATTGCGCGAAGATTTATTGCAAATATAATATTAATTTGTGTTCATACATTTCGATCCAAGCACAACCTTTGACCTTTACATGATCACGATAAATAATGACATGTAATATTAGTTTACATGTTACTTTACAGTTTAGTTAGGTTTTACAATACTATTACAGTTATCTGGCTCTGGTGGCAGCTATAACTTGCGAAGCTGATTTTGTTTTCATCCCTGAATGGCCACCCGAGCAGGATTGGCCCAACAAGCTGTGCAAAAAATTATTGCAGGTTCGATAATATTTTTTTTTTTATTTTTTACGATATAAACACTTTTACTTTTTATATTTATTTTCTGATACTTAATTTATCCTGCAAAAATACACTGCTTTCGGCTTTCGCTTTGTTCTTTTATGTTTAGTTGCAAACTGTCACAATTATTTCATGTTTAATTTCGTTTTTCTTTTAAAAATAAGTTATTTGCTTCAGAATATACCTTTTGCACGTAAAAAAACAAAATAAAATTATACTATTATTATAAACTTGATCAAATGCATGCTAATAATTTATATATTTTTTAATCGATAAAAATAATAATGTATATAAACCTCAAAAAAGGCAATAAGCCACTGTTGGCTATATCCGATATTTTAATGTTACAGTTTTTTAATGTTGTGTGCGTGTGTGTGACACTATATGTGTGTATGTTCTAATAGATGTTTGTTTTAATAAACCACTATGTAAAATGTTTTTTTATACACATCAACAAATTAAAAATAACATTTATTTTAGAATTATTAATATTTATTATCCTTTTCAGCGTTTATGCTATTTTCTCTTCAATTTTATTGTTCTATCTTTTGCTTTTAAACTTACAAAGTAAAGCAAATTAATTTTTAATTTCAGTATATTCAATTTTTTTATTCCTATACAATGTTCCTTGCAGGAAAGACTTACTGGACAACGACTTAACATTATTATCGTGGCTGAGGGAGCTGTCGACAGAAACGGAGATCCAATTACCGCAGAAAAAGTTCATAAAGTAGTTGTAGAAAAATTACAGCAGGATACGAGAATTACCGTGTTAGGTCATGTACAAAGAGGTGGCAATCCTTCAGCTTTTGATAGAGTTTTGGTAAGATATTTCTTTTTTTTTTTATTTTTTTTATTTTTATATAATGAAATTTTAGTATTTTTAATACATTTTGCGTTTATTTCATCTTGCAAAATGTTCACAGTAGTATGTACTTTCGATATAATGCAAATGATTACAGGGATGCCGAATGGGAGCTGAAGCTGTATTGGCTTTAATGGAGGCAACACCCGATACAGAAGCATGTGTCGTTACATTGGATGGAAATCAAGCTGTGAGATTACCACTGATGGAATGTGTTCGTCGTACGAAAGCTGTTGCGCAAGCTATGGCCGATAAGAATTGGGATCTCGCTGTGCATCTTCGAGGAAAGTGAGTACATAGTGATTTGTTACTTGAGTGTGAAGTATAAGATATATCTATATATGTACTTTTTTAGGGGCTTTGAACGTAACTTGGAAACGTACAAAAAGCTGACTCGTTTGAAAGCTCCTGTCGTAGAAAACGACAGTAACAAGGTATCAATCATTTTCTCTTTACCTCTTAAGTTTATTTGATCTAAAAACTCAACTCTATATTTTATGCAGTATTAGCACAGCGTTAATATCTCGCGCGCAATAGATAGAGTATATATATTACTAAAAATAAACTTTTGTATTTAATAAACTCTGTGTGTGCAATATAATAAAATATGAAAAAATAATACTGAATATATAATATGTAAATTACTATATGTGCTGCTTTAATACTGCTTCAGGAAATTAGTGGGCGCGCATTATCGAAGGTAAATCTGTTAAGAGCTTTATATAAGCATATTATATAACACTGTTCGTAAATATTATATGTATAACGTCCCTGTGAATGTAATTTTCCTAACGATACCTTTTTCCTTCCATAGCAATACACTTTATACGGACAAGTGAGTTAACCCAGCTTTGGAGTAGAGACTGTGCCTTATGTTAGAAATATATCATTTAGAAATATATCATACTTTATCGAACAATTGCTTCCATAGGCAAACGGAACAAAACATTGTGCGCTATTTACCACACGACGTCATACACGAAAAGTGGTCTCGTGCACGCTGCATGATATGCCGTATCGGTTTTCATCTTGTTACAACCTGTGGTTTTGTTGCAGGATAACTACACGCTAGCAGTCATGCATATAGGATCACCATCGTGCGGCATGAACGCGGCGGTTCGTTCTTTCGTGAGAAATTGTATTTATCGAGGTGACAAGGTAGTGTTTCACTTTTGTCTATAACATATCTCAAGAAATTTGCAAGTGTCTTGTATTTTTTGTTGCATTTAATTCTATGTAACGCAGGTCTACGGTATCTGCGACGGAGTATTGGGCCTCATGGCTGGTAGATTAAAGTTGATGGATTGGCCAGCAGTTACCGGATGGGTCTCAGAGGGTGGTGCAAAACTGGGAACGAAACGTACACCGCCACAAGACGATCAGTTACCCCAAATTGCTCAGAAACTTAAAGAATTTGGAATACAAGCATTGCTTATCATAGGTGGATTTGAGGTGAAACACGTTTTCTGAACTTTGCACATTGATCATCTGAAGATTAGAGCGCGTCACTAAAAAACACGTATAATTGTATCTTCAGGGTTATCAAACTGGTCTTAAATTTGTCAATGCAAGAGACAAATACGAAGAGTTCCGGATTCCTATCGCTATGATCCCAGCGACTATTAGCAATAATGTGCCAGGCACTGAATTTTCTTTGGGCTGTGATACAGCTTTGAACGAAATTACAGAAGTAAGCGTCGAGATATATATACAGATATATCTTATACTTAAGAAGCGCTTATGTGTATTAACTGTGTGATACTTTTGCCATTAGATTTGCGACCGCATTCGACAGTCGGCGCAAGGTACCAAACGCCGCGTATTTATTATCGAAACAATGGGTGGCTTTTGCGGATACTTAGCAACCGTCGCTGGTCTAGCCGGCGGTGCTGATGCGGCATATATATACGAGGAGAAGTTCAATATCAAAGATTTGAATCAAGATGTCATCGCAATGGCTGGGAAGATGTCGGAAGGCGTTGAAAGAGGTCTCATTATCAGGAACGAGAACGCCAATGAAAATTACAACACTGAATTTATGTTTAGACTTTTCAGTGAAGAAGGAAAGGGTTTATTCAGCTGCAGAAGAAACATACTTGGTATGTATTTCTTCTATTTTTGCTAATGATGACTCATTATTTGACTTGATACTTTAATGGATCTTGATAATTTAATGGAAATATATATAAGATAAATATACGAATATTTTTTTTTAGGTCATATGCAGCAAGGTGGCTCGCCATCGCCTTTCGATCGTAACTTAGGTACAAAAATGGGTGCTAAAGCGGTGGAGTGGTTGAGCGACCAATTGAGAAAATACACCAGTCTCGATGGAAAAACGCTCACTACATCGGCGGACAGCGCAGTAATGCTTGGCATTATCAGACGCCAGTATAGATTTACACCATTTACGGAACTCATTGAAGTTACTGACTTTGAGTATGTGTTCTATTGATCTCTTCAACAAATCGTAATATCTCGAGAGATTTGTACACGCTGCTTTCACTAACGCGGTACTTAATAAAAATGTTTTAGGCATCGCATTCCGACATACCAATGGTGGATGAAGCTGCGGCCTTTACTGAAAGTGTTAGCAAAGCACGAATCGACTTACGAGGAAGAAGGTCTATACATTACGGTCGAGGAAATGGACCAACAAAAAGATCCGCCTCTAGTATAAAGCGTAAAATCAGTTATAGCGTAGTCGCAATAAGTGACAAGCGCAAATCATGTCGATAATTATATGGAGATTAGATATTGAGAAGAGTATCGCAGTATTGTATTAATATATTACAATAATTTTATTGCAACTCGATGAAAAACGAATAGCATATGCATATATATACATATTTATTTTTGAATCATGTTTATCAGAAAAATTTAGATGTTTATTTATAGTAATGATTTTTATGACACAGCAACGTCTACGTTTTCATATTATTGCTATTTATTTAAGATCTGCACGCAAAATTTGAATGTAACTCAAACAAGTAGCAAATATGATCAAGAATATATAGGAATGCTTTTTTTTTGTCTTTTTCAAAGATCGTGTTTCTATTGATGCACACACACGCACACACACACACACTTTTTAATTCAGATAAGAAGTGTAATGACAGTACCTGAAGCGCAAAGATAAGGTATGTTTTAACCGTGTAACATCGGTACAATTTGTTAATAGAAATCATATTCTGTTCACGATAACACAGAGCGATATTGTTACTGTATAATCTAATACACGTTAAAATTGCATTGCGTGCGCGCGCGTTGACATATAGTATTAAAAAATTATATTAGAATTGATGTACTTGTGAAGTTTAGCTTAGTAAGATTTAAAACAGTAAATATTTTCGGGAGTAAGAAATAATTTTTACAAAATACGTAAAATCGTATAACTAAATTCGAGACTATTTAGCAAAATGTGCAAAATTTACATTTTGATATGCTGCTCGAACCCAGTGCACGCGCAATTTTAATATTTGATTACCGTGAGAATAACGCAATAACGAAATAATTCACGAATCACTTTTTGATTTTTTAGCTAATGATATTATACAGATATTATGTAGACAAACAGTTTTAAAGCTTCGAATATCATGAGTTAAAAAGCTAACAGGTTTAAATTTTAATTTTATATTCCATTAGCTTGTTATTCTGTTATTTAATGCACAGCTGCTGGGAATGCTTCATGAATAATAAGTTATGTTTCAGTTGTAGCATGGATCGAGAAGTAAATCAGATTGAGAAATTTTTTAAGAGTTTCGCATTCTGAACTATATGTGGTCTACTAAGACGTAGGATTAAAAAGTAATGTGGTATTTTGCGTCGGTGAAAGTGTTTATTCTTCGGTTTAGCGTTACTTGAAGCTATAAAAAGCTATTGGAATATACCTGTCTACCTCAAAAGATAATTTTGCAACGGTGAGCGAACGACTCGCAGGAAGGAAAATTGATCTGAGTCGCGCATTATAGTTGCACGTAATATTAAAAAAAAAAAACCTTTTGCTAAAATTTAAGGCTTGTGACCACAAAAGTATTTAGATTTAATTCTTTTTCTCTTATACTCTATAATCGTGTATTTATCTTTCGAGAAAATTATGCAAGTATCAATTTCATAATTGTTTTTCGCGTATAAGGTAATGTTCGACGTTTCGTCATGTCCTTATAAAATTCTAGGATCTAAATGATTACATTCTAGTACCGTTCAACCTTGTCTCGTGCAAACTCTTACTCGTATTCGTGAATTTACTAAAGTAAAAAAATTATCAAACTTTAATAGGAATATGTGCGTAAAATGAAATATTTTGTGTGCGTTACAGCGTAATGTATGTAATAAGTCAATAATTGTTTTAAATGTAGTCCACGCGCGTGTGCAGGTGAACACACACACATGTACGTACGTGCGCGCGTAAGAGTTCTGGAAATACGCAACGAGTTTTATTTCAATGAACACACTCTTTAACTCTCGCAACGCGATGATATATAGATTAAGATTCGCTTATAATAGATAGGATAGAAGTTAACGCGTAAAAAGTAAGTTTTTGAAAGTACAATGATACGCGCATGTGTATTACTTGAGAAATTAACATGTAAAGATATATATGTGTACGTAAAAAAATTTATTCGATAGTTTGATTGATTCAAGTTATTAAATTACGGGAATAGATCTAATAGTGATATAAACACAGACAGATAAAATAGCTATTGTTGAAAACAATCGAGTAATATCATTACTATCTCGATATCAGTTTAAACATCTATAGAAGAGAATCTTTTTTTGTTTATTACTCAATCAAGAGATTAAACGTTATACTGAATGAAACTGAAACGTGACAACAAAAGAGACAAAGTAAGCTCTCAATTTTACTTTGCGTACACGTAAGAAAACTATAAAATTCATTCTTTAAAATTATACTGATCAATTTTTTTATAATGTGTAAGTAATAACGATATATCAGAAGAAAGTGTTTGATTGCAGAATTGAATACAGAATTATTCGTATAAAGAACTTCAAAATTTCGCGTTAGTATTTAAAATATAATTTAAAGTATTCTAGAAAAGTGGTCATTTATAGTCTACACGTGTTAATAATATGTACATATAATTATCGAGCGCTATATTTTTATCATTCTTCCCTCTACGCATACGAGAGGGATGTACAAATAGTACTTGCGTAGTGTCAAATTGTTAGCTGCTCGCCACTAGCACAATAAGAATATATAAAACTGAGAGAGAGAGAGAGAAATATATGAAAAGATATATTTATTTTAAGATTTCAGAGATATATTTTTGACTCATTGTTGATCAATGAATTTTACATTCTATCTGCAGGACATGTGTATGATACACAATTAATTTATTTTCTTCTTCCAACACTAAATAATAATTGTATCGATGTTATTTCCGGAAAACGCGCTATTACGTGTAAAATTGCATTCGTCGACAAATTTTGGAGACAGTATGTGTTCCGAATTTTCGATAAAGTCGAAATTTGCGAGAACCCGAATATACACAGTGTGCACGGTGTTGTATCTATGTCGTGAAATAAAACCTATATATTCTACATGTGCTTTCATACTGTATCGCTACTAATGCTCGATAATTTTATGTTATTTGATGCTAATAGCAGCAAATAATGATAAAAAGATAATAGTGTTTACTTGATTACACTTCGCCTTGGCGCGAACGGCAGCGATGAGATTTCACCATAAAGCATTGCCATCAAGTGCTCGATGCTAATTATTTATCACTGCGAATATCCGATAATTTATGACACACACTACTATACACTATTACACACACTACTACACACTACTATTTGCACACGAAACGATAATAATCGCGAAAAATATGAGAATTCGAATGTAGTTCTGCTCGCGTCGACCATTTTGTTCCTCGCGCGCTCTTCGCGGAAGCGCAAGCGGCCGAGGAGAAATTTCATTGTAAACTTTGATTACCATTATCAGCGATCGCGCGATGACTAATTATGTATGATACTGCGAACGTTCGATACTTCACGACGTGCACGCGTACGACCAATATTTGCGCGCGAGACGACAATAAATCGCGAGAAATACGGGACAATTTGAACGAAGTTCCGTTCGCGTTGCGCGTTGGCCGTGAACTGTTCGCCAATCCGAAAGTATCGAAGCGCGCGATATCGCGATTCTCGATATATCGAATTGACGCGCGGTAGAGCGGGTAGAGCGCGTAGCATGGAACAGAACCAACTTTATTTGGTGGTTCGTATTCAAATAACGTGGACATCGCGGCGCTCGTGGACATAACATAAAACGCACCCGTGGACGCTTTCAGGCTTTCCTCTGCTTTCAACCTGTTTGTTTGTCTTTTGTCGGTTTTCGAAATAGTTTAAATGTCAGGAACTTGTATACAAAGTTTTAGCTTATGTGTGTTGATGTAACCACAAATATTGAACAAAAACTAAAGATGTGCTAAAAAGTTATACAAAGAGAGACTGAAAGCACGTTAATTTCATTTAAAAAAAACTATTTCTCTTCCCAAACATAAAGTATCCACTTAGTTAAGTTCTTCAAAACATGCAGTTTTAATTGACTGATTTTTTAAAATGCATCATCAATTTTACGGTGAGGAAGAATTTGAACCAAGAATTACACCAAAACCTATAGCAAAACTTGATGTAAGTTTTGTTCTCTAATATTTTACTTTTTATTTATTATTTGTAAATGTTTATATGCATATGTATCAATTAAACTACTGGAGAAATAATCATAAATGTTTATAGTATTTTGCAGTGCCAGCTGTGCCAGAAGTATCTTTAATTTTTGAAAAATCACCAGCACAAACTTCTAACAAAAATAGTAGCAATTCTTTGTCAGTGAGATCTTCTGAAAATATTGCAAACCACAGTTCCACAGCTCCTGTGTCATATAATTCGAATTCTTATGCGACATGGAGAAAACAAAATCATTTGGGAGAGACCAATTCTACAAGTACAACTCATGATTCACCATTGTATAAAAATGCCTATAACTGTAGTCATGCATCGCACTCAAATTTTCAAGATGTGTCCATGCAAGCAAAACAAAGGCAAGATAAGATATGTGATGTTCAAAAAAAAGAAGTAGTGAATACAAGAGTTAATGATAGAATATATGAGAAGAATACTCAGTTAAAATATTCTGATATGAACAATTCTCCCAATTTTGAAGATTTGTCACATCTTACTAACAGACGTTTGTCTTGCAATTCTCTACAAAAAGGACCATGTGGTGTACCTGAATACACTAAGAGACTGTCTGGTGGTGGTGTTTCAGACGCTGTACAGAAAATTGAACATTTACCATGCATTGGATATCAGCAATTTTCCACACCTAGCTCAAACATAGATAATAATGAAACAGTGAGAACCTTGTTGCAACTTGTAAATAACCAGAGCGAACAGATTAAGACTTTGCAACTTCAAGTAGATAGACTAGTAAGAATGCAGGAAGAGACTCTTAGAAACAAATCAACATGCCTTTGTTCACAGTCTCTTGCAAATCAAGTATTTAGATGTCCAACAATAAATCATTATGACACTGCCATTAGTTCTTCAATTGCACAATCTCAGAACCAGGGTATGAAGAAACCTATGGGTTTGCAGAGTGCATCTGTTATAGAGAAGAAAGTTTTGGACAGCTTTAATAAAGAAGGTAATTCAGAAGCAGCATTAATGGAACAACAATCGAAGAAAGCTTTTATGGAACAAAAGGTTTCAATTGGTGTCATGACGAGTTTTGAGTTTACTGTAGAAAATAATCCGTTTCTAGTAGATGCTGATAGATATGAGACAAAAGAAGTTGAAAATAAAATGGACAGAAGGAATGCTATAAATGTACACGATGCAACTGAGCCTGTTATGAGATATACATTTGCCTGCAGACCTGGAGCGGCACAATTGGAAAATATAGTCGAAGTTGCGGAAAGTAATATGTCTTCAAGCCAACAACAAAGTAGTAATTTTAATACGAGTTCTGTGAGAGATTCGGAGAGACATATATCAAAACAGTCAGATTTATATAACATGGCTAATGCTCCAGAATCTTTAAAAATGTATCAGTGTCATGCTTCAGATTTAACTAAAAGAAAAATGCCTGAAGGAGTGTACATAGGAAAAAGTAACACTATAGACGAAGTGGAAAATGCAGACAGAATGTTGAACGCATCTATGAATGTGAATCGTAGTCCTGCTGAAAGTGCAAATTGTAGTAAGGCGCTTGGACTTAGCGATTTACCTAATTATATTGCGATAGATAAAAGAAAGAGCAACAACAGGATGAATGCTTATGAAAACACCTCACAGAATTATTTACCTATGACAGATTATTATCAAAACTATAGAGAGAGAGAGCACAATGGTAAACAAAGTAAAGACATGGGTGATAGTATGACACTGAGCGAAGGTGATCTTAGAGTAGTTCAAAGACCTCCACCAACTCCAGAACCAAGTATTCATGTTGAGATGCAAGAATATTCGAGCGATGACGAGAGTGATAGTGTGAAACGTACACCAAAAGTAGGTTGGACCTTATACAACAATGTTTTGGAACAAGTTAATGAAATTTTGCAAAATTCTGGCGCTATGGATGATGAAAATAACGCTAGAGCAACTAGCAAAGGTGAACAAGAACATGATAGGGAAGCCAAAACAGCAGTAAATACTGTCAAAGTAACAACGTTGGAGCAACTTCGAAAACTTGGGATCAGTTTAACTGAAAATGAACATAAGGAGACAAATGCTAACAAGTCGTATGTGTTTTTTCTATCTATATTAATTTTTATTCACAATGAAACTAATTTAAGAATTATTGGAATTATTGTTTTGAAATTTTTTAAATTTATATTAATATTTTCTTTTAAAAAGATTGGATTATGACTCGTCTTTTTATCCCCGTTTGGATTGTCAAGCAAATATGATACAAACTACCAGTATTGTAAACGAAACAAACACGAGTATGCACATGAAGGCGCTGGCATTAAAATATTTGAACGACGAACAACTGGCTGATATAGCTTTGCATAAGCAAGAATCGTTAAAACATCTTATGGTTAGTAATATGCAAGGGACCAATTTATCGTTTGCTACAATGCGATATTTAGAAAGATATCAACTTATACCGGGAAAGAATAACATTCAAATAGAGGGTGAGTAGTGGAGACTTATGCTCTCTTTTCTTTTAATTTTTGTTCACAAAGTAATTCCTTTGTGTTTTATGTACCTATTTTTACTTATTTTTTTCTGATATTTTCTTTTATTTTTTTTAGATCAAATGTATGGTGAAACAGCATCTAAACATGATTTTAAATTGGCAAGCGAAAAAGATAATCCTGCACTTCGCCGACGTCCCTTTGTACAAACATCTGGAACCGCTTGCCCTAGTAGAATATTAGATCTTTCAGCTTTAAAAAAGCAACCAAAATTATTATAACTTAAAGTTATGTATCATCTTACAGTAATAGTTTTTATATCAAAACAATGTATTTATATAAAATTTTTATAATTGTGTGCGCCGCACGCGTTGGTACGCGTCTTGCGAGTCTAAGAGAGTGAAATAGAGAAAGAAAAAACAAAGTATTTATATAAAATACTGAGAAATACAAGATGGTTTATTTAAAGTTTCTTTAAAAAATTACACAGACTGATGTTCTTGCGATTGTTTTTACATATGACATAGATTTTTATTTTATTACAAATCAGTTGGCTGAAGTCGACAATTAATATTAGATTATATTAGAATTTATCCAATCAGAACAAGGTGATCCTGTCACAAAGATTTATTTATAGTTTATTACTTTGCCTAAATTCCGATAGGAGTCTCTGTAATCGTTTAGGGTACGTTGACCAGCGTGATCCTGTCAAGCTGTTTTGACAACTCGAAGCAGTTTGGCCGTAGCTGTGTGAAGGGTAAGTGTATGTTTTCCAAGTATATAAAAATATTTTGGAAAAATTGCTTATAACAAATTTAAACATATGCATGTTATGTGGCGAGAGATATGACAAATATACATTTGATTTCTCTCTCTCTCTTTAAGCCGTGCTAACTAGAACATATTGTGTTTCGCTTTTTCAGTAATGGTCACAGACAGCAAAATGATTACGGACGTACAACTCGCAATATTCTGCAACATCCTGGGAGTCGCACTATTTTTCTTGGTGTTTCTCTTCCACTACATAAATGCGAATTATTCAAAATAAGAAATGGAAAATTGTTATTCGCAGTTTACCGGGACGTAACATAACCTCATCAAAGCATTTTATGTTTCTTCCATATTGTGATCACAATTCATTAGGCAAGTTAGTTTACAACTTGAAAATGTCAGAATGTAGCTGATTATGTATTACGTAATTGAAAAAAGTTTAACATTTATCTTTTCCACACGTGTAATATAATTTCTAAAAAAAATAAACCATGTGGTTTTTATCACAGTATGTATATTCTGTTTTACATGCATATATATATATGTACACATATATAAAGTTGATGTTAAAATATATATATATGTAACCAAATAAAGAATCGTTTTATCAAAAAAAAAAAGTAAATATGATTTCAATTTACTTAAATGTTTCGGTGCGATGTAGATGTTAAATAAGTCCTCGTGCACAAGCTCATCAATTATCGCTTTATTATTGTATCTTATGGCGATAAATACATATACATTTTTCATGTCACGTTATCATATTTCAGCTCGTATGTCTGAAGAAAACTAAAGTATAATGATAAATCTTGCAAAAGTAAATTCTTATTTAGACATGTATTATTATTACTCAAATTTAAAACTACGATACATATAATGCGAACATAATTTTTAAAAGCAACCAAAGATTATTTGTTATATCGGAGAAAAAGTAGGGAAGAAGTAGGAGCAAACCTCATCTCTTATTAACATACACACAAGGTGTAATATCTCTCTCTCTCTCGCCCTCTTTTTCCCTCCTCTTTTTCTTTTACGTGGAGAGGGGTAATATGTATTGAAACAACACTCGCGGAGCTTCTTCAAATGTGGATTCATTTGCGTCATGTTCGTAAGCTTCGCAGTTACTTTAGCGTTTTATCATATTAATCGGAAAATGTCACTCAAACGTGAGCCGTTCGCACCTATATGTATGTTATTGAAACACAATGCAATTGTTTATCATGAAATATGCACGTTGTAAAAAACTTGAGCGGTGTTTATTTTGTGTGTTGAATATTAATAGTGGATGAATAATCGTGAAAATTTGAAATAACATAATTATCCTTATTTTGTGCTGCAGCATGTGAATAAGTTTTTAACTTATACGTTTGCAAGTTTCAATTTGTACAATTATTCGAGTTTTCTTTTAAGTTTATATTTTTACGTCGTTACATACGCGTGCGTGTGTGATTTGCAGCAGTGATTTGCAACAGTTAATTGAAAATGAAAAAAACGAAACACTAAGTTGAAAATAAGTAGAATTATATACGCGCGAGCATTACATTTATTTTAAAAGTTCAAATCGATTTTTCAACGAACTGTATGTATGAAATATACTTCGAACAGTGATTTACATGCGTACATTTTTGAAAACGTCTACAGAATGTTATCAATATTTTTGATATATTTTTATGTAATTACCACTCACGGATTTGTCTTCCGAGAAGCTCTGAATATCGCCGATTGTCTAGCAACATGTCGAAACGTAAGTTACATGAAACGGATGTGATTTACCCGTCACACACGGTAATATTGCATAAAATATTTAAATACCGACGCGCACGTCAGATACGCAAATTTTTTAATAAACTAGATAGAAATTTATGATAATTTACCGTATACGTAATTTGCTTACGTAGTTTGTAAAAACTGTTTGCTAATCCTCAAGCTTAGCGAAAGCATATGTATCAGCAGCAAGCGCGACATAGTAAAGTGTGCGTACATAGTAATATATCTTTATCGCGGTGATCATAGTGCGTTACACTCGGAGAAAAAATTCGCCGCGATAATACGTAGCAAACATAAAATCCAATAAATATCGCAGTGCAATCGAGATAGAAATGTCAATATGAAGCAATGTTTGTATTCAATAAGGCCGAGCCTTATGTTGCGCGCCGAGCGTAACACTTTCCGATCTGATATTTATTCTTTATATACTCAATTTGCCAAAGAATGTGTATGCCTCTCCAATTAAGAGTCTCTTGATATTCGTATGATCAGATGGCGAATTTCTCCTTTTAAGGAATACTCGCGCTCCTTCGCACTCGGTCTCTTCGCTAGGAATTTATCCTATATCACCTGTGTCTATACTTGCTACATACTCGAAATAAACATACGCTCAATAATAAAACGAACACATTTTAGATCTTCGTTTTGACACCTGTGTCAATACCGCCAGAAGTAGCGATACACACAATCATGCTCGGCTCAGCTACAAAGAGACTATGTATGTTTCACATACTTATCGAGTTTTCCAACACGAGTTTTCCAAGATTTAAAGAAAAAAACTCGGAAATCTCGTGTTTAATAACATTATTTGTTGCGAGCACATAATGATGATACATATTTGATGATGATACACTCATGATAATTTGCAAACAATATCATGTAATATATCATGTAATATATCAACAAAAGAAAAAAGAGATAATTTTATACGAAAAATATTGTATGTGAGCGCGCAATTCCTCGCGCAATATTTATACACACTAAACAATGCAGCAGTTTTACGTTAAAGAGACTATATCGCAAATATATATTGAACTATATTCAACGAGAAAATCGCGCTAAGGCAGCAGACGGTGAACTGTATAATGCATGAAGTTGTTTTAAACATGTTTATCTCCATTTTCGCGTTTTTTTTTTATACTTGTAGAAGGTCATGCGAATTAGATTAGAAAAAACCTCTTAACAGCCGAGCAAATATTTTTTTCTATACAATATTCATTTAACGCGATGAGAGATAATGCAATTATTATAACAGATTTGTGATGCAATTATTATATCGTAGCGCACACACACACGTAAAACTATACAATACTTTGATTATCACATTTTATTCTTACATATCTCACTTTTTTATTTTTGTTCGCGTGTACGCAAGACTAATGATTGCAGAAGATACTAAAAAGATTTGCCACGCAAATTATTGTTTAAAGATATGTGATTTATAATGCGCATAGAAAAGTGACAATTTTCTGTAAGCGCGATGCGTATAACAGCGAGAAAAAAGCATTGTTTAAACAGCGCTTGGCCGATACCGCTGCTAATGATGATGATGATGAAGACGGTAAAGCAATGCACGTGAAATAACTCTATGTCGGATCATTGCATTCTTTCAAACGTGCATCAAATGTGTATCTATCTTTTGTCACTTGTATGCAAAAATTACGGTTCGCACATATGTTGACAATAATAGTATAGTTTTGAGCTGAGAATCGCTCACATTACCGCGCACGATTACTTTGCGTATAAATGTATTTGCAATGATATAAAAGAGACATGTAATTTGCCATGTACACACACGCACACGCACGCACGCACACACACACACGCAATCGCGTACATCAGAATATCTTCAACAGGAATCCGTAATCTGATCGCGACATCCTGTGTTTTTTGCGTCTGGGGTCCAAAACTCTGTTTCTCAAGAGACATCAATGCGGCCGCGATATCTCGCATTAATGTAAATCTCGATTTTAAGTGCGATGCAAATGAGAACACGCGTTATAATACTTTAAGTATTTGTTTCAAGTTTTGAGATGTACGCAGCTTTACCAAGTGATCGTTCGTTTGTGTACGCGCGTTTCAAAAATACATCGCTGAATACTTGACAGTACGAAGTGAATCTTGTCGCGACGCTGATTCAAACAAACATATCTCGGAAAGTAATAATGAAAGAAAATGTGTTAAAAAAAAAAAATCATATAAATTATTACGCAATGGAAATATAATATCCAGCTGTTGCGAGTTAATTGAATTGCTTATCTTGCAGGTGTTGTGCCGAAGCAACTGTACTTCGCAACTCACAGACGAATTCGAACGTAAGTTACACATTAGTGTTTAAATAATTTATATGGATAACAGTTTAAAACGTGAAGTTATCTCTTTGCATATACATATATTTCATTAGAACTGTTTTGCGATAGCTTATCCGAAACTAAATGAGAAAACTAACGCGAATGTTAGCTTACACTGCAGAGGAATGCACATGCTCGTAATTAAACACAATCCTGGAATCTACGTTATTGAACAAAGTGATCCCGGTGATTCGTGGGGCGCAGCCACAGTGGTAAATACTTTTTCAGATTTTCTAATGAGAAAAGAGCGCGAATATAAATTATTTATTATGACTTACAATTGTTGGCGACTCGTAAAACCAGGAACTAAAATGTTCATAGATTAAAAATTTTTATAACATGATTATGTACATATTGCATAGCAAGAAAATTTATTTTTCATAGACCAATGGCGAATTAACGATTTTTTCGAACTTGATGGCAAACACGCTCTATCGTTACCGTTTGTACAGAATAACACAGCATGGGGTTCTTTTAGCTGAAATGTCGGATTGGTTTTCAACTTATTCAAGTACATCAATAGTATTTCAAACGTTCTTACACATCATATAATTGAACGCATATTTCTATACTTTCTTTTATCAGAATCTCAATTAAAATTTATTTGCAGTTGATTATCAACCTTATCAAATTGAAAAGATTTCACTTGTCAAAATTAAGGAAGATAAAAATGCGCCCAAACTGCAAGCGGAAATTAGTTTTGAACCTGCGGAAGGTAATGTTTAATTACTCAACAATTTAAAAATATATTACACATGTGTATGAGAAAGACATGCATTGTGTATATCAATTATGTTGTTGTAGATCGAAGCTGTAACTATAATATATTATTTTGGTCAGGGGAACACAATTTGATCAATTTCAATTTATTAATAAAGGTGAGAAAACTTATATACATTTTTTCATTTCTTTGTTAAAGTATTAAATATTATTATCCATATGCGTCTTTTTAGTCTTTAGATTTCCGCTTTTTTCTCAGACACTTGCAATACGACCAGAACAACACCGTATCAATTCGATCGGATAATGATGACTTTTCCAAAACTAGTAACGCAACGACATTTACTTTTCTCACACCATCATGCTTGGAAGTTCATTACAACTTGAGTATTTGCGGTACGTCGTGATTAAATTTGTCTCGAAAAAGATCGAACTCTTAATTTTGCATGTCATTCGAGTCTGAAGTAGTTAAATAATTTTTAAGTAATCAGATTTATTTTAGCTGTGTCAATTTTTAATATACAATAAATTATTTTTGTCCGATTCCAGCGCCTGAAAAAGTAACGGATTTGCGAGTTGATAACATTCAGAAACACGAGGAATTGTACGATATTACAGTCAAATGGGACAAACCCGTTTTACAGCCGGACAATTACACGTTATTATTCGATTCGATCCAACTCGAACCGCGTATGTTGGTCGTGCCTGGAGTCAGTATTATCGTAATACCGATATCTTCGTTTTTTACGGCAATTATAAAATATCGCAGATAACAAGTTTTTAATTGTTCTACATAGGACGAAGTTACAGCTGCCTTTTTAAACGTTGATCCCGGTCCGCGATATGAAATCAGTATTGTGGCGGAATCAAGAGGTGGAGTGAGCTTGCAATCGACTATATTGGAGAGCATTGACAAAGTGACAGGTAAACATTGCGATGTAAACACCTATAATTAATCGCATTAAAAGAATTTTGCGCACAATTTGGAAAAAAAGTTGTAGAACTGAGATCTTATTACGAGATCATCGTGGCGTTACCAATAATAGTGATCGTTACGGTGTTTGGAGTGATTTGCGTGCTATATCGTAAGAAGAAGAATAAACGAACTAACTTGGAATATATGCATTTTAAGGTGAGATACTGTTTCCTCGACATATAATACAACATTCATGTGCGCTTCTTGCGATAACATCATAAAGTACGCGCTCTGTTGTATATTCATCTTGATTTTGAGATTATAAGCACTTTCGAGAATATTTAACTCCATTTTGGAAGAATTTTCAGCATAGTTAAAATTTAATTTCTTTCATTTTCTCGATGTTAATTACTTTAATAACTCGTCAGTTACGTGAAAACAGATTTTAGAAATTGTTCGCTTAACAGGATTCCACGGATATTCTGAAAAAATCTTTGAAGCGAGATTACGCGATCGAGAACGCTGACGTTCTTTTGTCGCATGATAAATTCGAACTTAGTCCACAGCAGCTGAAACTTAAGGGTGTGTTGGGCAGTGGGGCGTACGGCATTGTCAGACTCGCATCGTTGCAAGATGAGTTTGGCACCACTATAGACGTAGCTGTCAAAATGATGAAGGGTATTATCGATATATAAAAACATACACATGTGAAAACAAAAAATACATTAAAGAGTGTTACAAATAGATAAAATATAACATTTATTGTTAGATAATCCAACGGTGGAAGAGGTGAAAAATTTTCATCAAGAAATTTCAATGATGAAATCCGCTGGCCAACACCCAAATATAGTATCTTTAATCGGATATTGCACTTTGTATAACAAACCTTTACTAGTAGTTGAATATTGCAGCAAGGGAGATCTGCAAACATATTTAAGAACGGTAAGCTTATAAATGCAAGTAAAGAATTTCTCAAGTTTATTAGACAACATTGTATTTAACATAAATATTATTTTCAGATCTGGCAGAATTTAGTAAATACCGTATTCGAGCATAGAATTCGTTTGAAATACGATCCGATTTCTTTAGCGAATAAAAACAAGCGTCAAGATTTTAGTATGTACATATACGTTCGCATACGTTATAAAATATTTTAGTTATATTACGTCTTATTTAAAGCTTTCTTCTTGTCATGCAGGACAAAACGGATCTTATTATAATAACACGCGCACGATCGCTAATCGCTTGTACGATATTCAGCAAGGTAAATGACAGAAAAATTATTTTTTTATTAGCAGCATACACACAATGCTGACAGTGTAATTTTGCGCTGATATGTTTTTCAGATGTTATAAAATACACAGAAAACGTCACTTCTGCTGATTTATTAAATTTCGCTAGACAAGTAGCTACAGGGATGGTATACTACTATTAATTCAATATATATCTAATCTATTTACAAATTAAAACAATAATTTGCCTTTTCAATATATCTTATTATATTATACAAAACTAGAATATGAAAAATGTTGTGTTTAGGAATTCTTATCTTCGAATCGAATAGTGCATCGTGATCTGGCTGCTAGAAATGTTTTAGTGCGATCAGATAAGGTGGTAAAAATTTCAGATTTTGGTCTTAGCCGCGATATCTATCAAGAAAACGTTTATCGTAAAAAAGGAAATGGAAAGGTCCCCTTAAAATGGATGGCAATCGAAGCTTTAACGCATCAAATATACACCACTTACAGTGATGTGTAAATATCGTTTAACATTGTGTACACATTAATTAATTTATTACACTCTTAATTGCTTCTTTACGATAAAATTTGAATTATAGATGGGCGTTTGGCATTTTGTTGTGGGAAATAGTTACTTTAGGTGCCATGCCTTATCCCGGTACTCCTACAAACAAAATTCTGGAGCTTCTCAAAACTGGATATCGGATGGAAAGACCACCAAATTGTGGACAAGAATTGTAGGTATATATGTAGGTGTGTGTGTGTGTGTGTGTGTAAAACATATATGTTATATATTTGACATACATAACTCACGCTCATAAACAGATCTTCCTTTAGAGTTTTTCAATTCTGTCAAACATATAAAAATCCTCAATGTTATTTTTTAAAATTCAGATACAATATAATGTACTCGTGTTGGAATGTGCGACCACAAAGTAGACCTACTTTTACCGAATTGAAGCAAAGCTTGGATCAATTACTCAGTAACTATTCGGACGACAAATACTTGAATCTATGTGAGGTTCTACAAGAATCAGATGAAAGTAAGATTAACCAACATAAATTATATAATGCATAACAAATAGAATTAATATGATACAATAATAAAAGAAAAGATCAACAAAATCTCTTGTCATTCAAAGAGAACTTTGTTATATCACGTGCAAAATTGTTTATTTTCTAATCATACATGTACAATAATCTGGTGGTATAATTTTTTCCTATATGTATATGCGTGTGTATATATACAATATGTTACTCGCAATCTAAAAAAAATCTCAGGCAAAAATATAACTTAACTTCGTATTACTAACAAAATGTTTATACAGTATGTTGCGCTATAGTCACAGTATTGTATTTGCAACTTATTCACATACATATACACATTTTGTTCCATTAATTGTTTTTTCTTTTATTTAGAAAAGATAAATTCGATAAATCGTGCATATAGAGATATAAAGTAGTAGTAAGCATATTCTATAAAAAATTTAAACAAAAAACGGTCTCAGCTGCTTTTAGAAAAGAGGAAAGAAATATAATTTGCATTCATAGTGAAGTTTAAGATCTTTCCCTATATATGTGTGTGTTGCGCTTTGTTATTAAAATAATAGATATAATTTTGGTTGAATATTAATTAGCAATTGATATGAATACGAAGTATACTGCCTGGCACAAATATTTAAATATTTTTTAAAAAATCTAATAGATATTATAAAATTTCTAAGATTTAGATTTCTTTAGACGGTGTTTTTGGACTACCTACAATGGACTAAAAATGAATACCACGTTCCTGGAAAACTTTCATTTTTAATATTATCAGAATGTTCTTGGACAATTCGTACATATAGTTTTGTGTTAATTATATAAAATACGGAATTAATCAGAGAATTCAATGTTCTTTTAAAACAAACGACTCAAATAGAAACTTGGATTTTTTAACAGTTTTTATTATTTCTGATTTAAATAGACTAAAATAACCTGCAATTTAATAACTTGAATAATATTATATCATACTTTTATATAATTAAAAATATTAGAAAGGTATACAAAAATTGCCATGTTCTAATATAATTATAATGACATAAATAGTATATTTTTTTTCTTGTAGTAAGTACACATAAAGTGTAATATATATATATTTTTAATAAACAGCAGGCATATTCATCTGAAATCCAAAGTGTCAAATTTTGATGATTTATGAATATGCACAATTACGGAAATATATATCTTCTAATATTTAAAAATATATATATCTTTTTCTCACAAAAAAATTGTTATGTACAAACGAGATGCAAATAAATACCGCTACACTTTGCAATTAATTGAACTTTTCATTTCAATTAAAAAAAAAACACAAATTTAATATAAATAAATATATCAGAGATTTTTATGAATAAATAGAAATTGTTTTACTGTTAAAATCATTCTATTTTTCGCGGGATTTTTGTGCTAAATTTTATATAAGTACATTTTATATCTTCGAGACACTGGTTGGAATGTGACCATTGAAAATGTGTTCTCGCAATAACGAGATTTAAATCACGTCGGCATCTTGTTTATTTACTTATTTATGTCTCCGTCACATTTAACATGCTATCACAGAGAAAGTTATGTTGCGTTACTACATATGAATTTCTGATGGATGGTTTTCTTTTCTTTCCTCCTTTATTTTTTATTTAAAAAAAATTTTTTTTCTCTTTTTGATTTTACTGCAAATTATTACGTAAATCTTACTCATGGTTTTTGAAAATCTTTACATAAACTTACAATTAATCTTATTAAGAACTAAATATGTATCTATTATACTGCATTATATACATATGCAAAGGTGTTCCTAATGATGTGAAAATTGTTGAGAATAATATAGTCTTTTTTATGATATCGACTTTTCTCTCGTAAAAATTCAAGTGGAGACGTAATTAGCGCATAATTAAGTTTGTAAAAATAGAATTGTATGTAGAAAGAGTATTGTTGATTAATTCTTAATTGTTGATCTTTTATAGTCGGGAACTAAAACAGTGCAAATGAGAATAAAGCAAAAGTAGAAATTTGCATTAGTGTTGCTCTAAATTAAGCTCCATTAGCTGATAATTATTTCTTCACTTGGATTTTCAATAAAAAAAGTTGAACGTGTCAGACGATACTATCAAATTCTTTCGCAACACCTTGCAAATTTACAAATGTAAATTTGTTTTGTCAGAAACGTAACAAACTCTGTTCGTGGCTCACATTTACATACAATGCTGTTGACTACACGGTAAAAATTCATTCAAAAATCTGTTCATATTGATATAATATATAAACTTGTGTTTTACGATATTACAATTTTTCTTACATATATATATATATATTATATCTGTTTTTTTGTCTTAAAAACTGACTATGTTTAAGCTTTACACTTACATTATTTTCATTCGTATATAAATGTGTAATCATGTAAAGAACGAAATATTATATTTTATAACACAAAGATTATATAGCAAAAACAATATTCAGTTAATAGATTTCTTTCATTAAGAAGCCAAAAATCACAGACATGATATCTCTAAATCGGTATTATTCACCGACAGGAATCTCTGTATATCAACATTCTTTTACTTATCTTTTGTACCACTTACGATGCTACCTGTATCAGATGCTATCGTTTCTATTAATTAAACCATCTTCCTTGTCTACCGGTGGTGGGCCCGTGGTCAGAGTTGTACTTGGCCCTGCTGTTAAGTAGCCAGCGGATACAGGTGTTCCAGCTAAGGACAATAAAGCAGCTCATTAACAATTAAAAAAAAAAAAGATGTATGTTTTTATGCTTTTATCGTAAAAATATCACGCCTTACCTGTAAGATAACCAGAACTGGTATTGTTAGAAATGAACAGATCATGTCTTTGATCCTTATACTCCGCCCATACACTCGACTTTTCCAAAATGGCATTGACTTTTTCGCCAAGAAGCAAACTTTTTGTCATGGCTTTTAATGCTTTCACTATTTGCGCTTTAGTTGTGGCAGGGTTTTCAACAATGTCTAATCGCCCTTCTAATATATTTAGGAGATATGGTACCATTTCGGCATCTAGTGCCTAAACACACAATTTTTTATTGATATTTTTGAACGTGATATTTTACATCTCGCATGATCATTTTTTTTTTTATACACGTACCTGCTTGATAAGTCTATCTTCGTTCGTCGAGAATAATCTGTTCAGTGTCTCGCAAGCGATAGCAATCATGTCTCTTCTCGATTGCATCGCGTGCTTTAATGGACTTATGCATTCCGTTTGACATATAGATGAGATGCAAACCTGCATAAATGAGTCAAATTAAAAATATAACTTGTACAGATGATATGTGTACACACAAATTACTTACTTCACTTGTAGCCAATTGATGTAGAATTAATATAGCTGTTTTATATACTGACGGTTGACTATTCTGGATAGACATTTGTCGACAGAGTCGTGGTATGTGTCCCAAGGACGGCACTTGGTCCGCCAAACTAGGTTGCGCTTGAAGTAAGCACACCAGAGCTTGTGTTGACAATTCTAACATATCCGTCTAGACAAGAAAAATAAATACAATATGTAAATAATAAATATTAATGTGTAAAATCTTTGTGTAAGACATTATGACTTTTTAAATAACGCTTACGTCAGTCTTATCCTTGGCCATCAACGTTAGCGTGGTGTCCATTAACTCGCTCAAGAATTCTTTTGGCTTTCTAAGCGCCCAAGCAGGACTAGCTATGAATAACCTGAGATATACTCCTCCCACAACAGGCTCGTTAGTCGCGATATCGATATTATTTTGTGTATCAGGTAACTTCAATATAGCGTTTGAATTTCGCCTCTGCAGCGCGTAGTATCTAAAAATTAAAACACTCTATTTATCATTCAATCACTGATTGCATTTCAGAACACTGAAATAAAATTCTCTTATCAACTAAATAAAAGAACAAAAAAGAATAGATAGAATACATATTAATTAAGAAAAACTTTGACTTACTCCTCTTTTAATTCGGCAACGATTCGTGCTACTCTAGCTTTCGCATCATCATCCCATATCAATTCAGGATTTTCATGTTTTGTTTCAAACATATGTACGCACTGCTTGGGTGCATCGCGAATAGCTTCACTGAATAATCTGGGTAAAAATTTCGATAAGTCAAGTTTAACTTTCGGCCCGGCCAATTTATCGGACGACATTTTCGCAAGTAATTCAGCTGCCGCTTCTCTTATCTGAACGTTACTTGAATTGCAAAACAGATCAAGAACATACACAACAGCTCCTAAAAAATATTAAATACATTATTTATATATTTTTTAACATACAAAAAGTTTTATTAATTTGTTAACCAAAACGTTAATCTTCTTTGTGTAAAAATGTACTTTTACAAACCTTTCGCTAATGCATCTTTTACAATTTTAGTCGAACTCATCAACGCATACAAAGTTTCTAATGCAAGAAGCTGACATTCCTTCAGGCTGTGCAAACATAACAACAAATGCACTACAACTTCACTCGCAGCTATATCTTCAACGCATTCCTGATTTTTGGTAACATTACTGATTACTTCTAGGGCGCTCTTCTGAATTAACTTATAATTGTTACAACTCAGAAGTCCAAACAGTAGTTTAAAGTGTCCCATACATTGTAATTCGATTCCGGGATTATTTTTGATAACATTCTTCAGAGCTATAAGCGCCATAACGATGTGCTCCAACTGCTTCAAATCTTTTTTATCTAACGCAATACTTTCCGACCTCAAATACTCTAGAGAATGCATTGATATAAATTCAAGCAAATTTATCGTAAAACTTTTTGCATTCTGAAAATAAAGTATTTTTCCTAAAATTATCTTTTCTCAGTGTTATCTCAGAAAATTTGTTTTTAAAACAAATTAATTTACCTCAATCGGATACACTGGTTGTTCATTGTACACTTTCACAAATATTTCACCGATTATCAACTCTCCAGCGTGTGCGCTATACCTGAAATCGCTAAAATCATGTTCGAAGTCGTCGCTATCGTTTAATCTCCGTTTCTTTTTTAAATATTCATTTAACTCCGCTCTAGTTCCGTTGTCCCAGATCAGATATGGATTTGAGCAATTAGAATTTAATATTTTCAAGATCTCTTCGGGTTTGTCTTTACTAAGTTGACGTGCTAGATAAGGTGTTAACAAACTTTCCAAAGCGGCAACTGTAACTGGATTAACTGGTGTCTCGTTTTCTCCCTTCATGTAACCACCTAATCTAGCACAAGCACGAACTGCCACCTTAGCTAAGTTATTGGCTACTTCTTGGCGATTTTCGTCTTGATTTCTTTCCACGCCGCCCTCTTCTAACGTGTAATCATAGTTAAACATAAAAAGTAACAGATCCCACAAAGCACCGGATTGCAATAACTGCATTTGTAATATGCTATCTATAGCGAGAGATGAAATACACTCTGTGGCTACTGCACATAATTTCGTTAAGTGCTGTAAAAGAAAACAAAATCAAAATTGACACAAATATTCCTGAGAAAATTCTATACGCTATATTTTACAGCTGCGTTTAAATCCAAATACCTTGAAATGCAATATTCTGCAAAGGTCCTTTACAAGTTGCGGCAGTTCAATGATCTTATCTCTGCATCCACGGAACGATCCGGCAACAGAGAAACATCTAGTGATATGCGTACAAACTTGTACCGCTATGTCAGTAGGTTTACTCGATTTACTTAAGACAGACACGCATCGCGTATACGCTTCCAATAACACATCTAAACCACCCTCTCTTCGCAATTCCTCAGCATTCAATGCCGAACAGTGAACCGTATGGTACGCAAGTTCGCTCGCAGCTGCTAGCAATGGAGCAGACTTGGAAAATAGTCGCTCGTCATCCGTTTCTAGTTTGATCGTCTTAATCAGCTGGGGATATCCAGCGTATTTGTAAGGTCTAAGTTCGTCCGTGTATCGATGGAAAAGAATGCTCTGAGTTCTTAATATCAAAACGATGTTGTCGGGATTAGGACCAGTAGTTGACCAACAACTGCGGCTGCATAGAAATTCGTACGCCTGACTAACAGCTTCGAATTTATCCTGTAATTGTTGTCAGATTATATTTTCAGAGTTAATTCATACAAAAAAAAATCAATTATATTATTATTGATATATACTTTAATTTTTTTAAGACAAAGTCACAATATATATAAAAGAAAAATAGGCTTACTCTGCCGTCAGGATTTTTGTCAGGATGATACATTTGAGCTAATTTATAAAACGATTTTCTGACAACTGCACCATCATGCTGTTTTCCACTAGGTAAGCCGAGTTGTCTGTAAGCCTCGTCTACAGTCATTAAAGGTGGTTTTTTCTCCACTTCTTTCTTCCATGCATCCAATACGTCTTTTAATAACTGTACCTAATTTAATATATTGCAGTTATCATTATTTAAATTATTGCCAGTGTATTATATCAAAAACTTGAGATTTTGTTCAACACTTACAGGTTCCGGAATAGGCCACTGTGGAAATTTAACAGTATCACAAAGATGTCTAAGATAGAATATTTGGCAGAATAACTCATTCTCCAGTTGCGGATATCTCACAGCAGGTATAGCGATATACTGATACCTGGCCATGGTATGGCTTCGTAACTTGGGAGTGAAATCTGCAATATGTGCAGCAATTTTCTCAATAAGCATTCGTCGCATTTCTGCGTTCCAAATCGCTTCTGGTGTATCGTAATCTCCAAGAAATATTTGCGCAAATTTCTCTGCTCCGTGATTTTCTAAATAACTCACCATCGCGTCGGGTAATAATTGACCGAGAATACTTCGTTGCATGATATCTGAAGAGGTGTTCTAAAAAAAACATGTGACATTAATATTTACACATCCTTTATATGTGTGTAGAAAACAGGACATACATTTATATTTGTATCATAAACTTACATCATCATTTCTAAAGGCTTGTTTAGTGTGCGTAAGCTGTAAAAATCTTGCAATCGGTAAAACATTAGAACCGGTGTACATTAAAATAAAATAAAATACACCGGTGAGATAAATTTTCGACACATCTGCGTTGTCCCGCATTATTTCGCATAACAATGTAGCAACTCTCTCGACCAAGATCGGATCAAATGTTAGCAAAAGCTGCACAATATGCGGCAAATACTGAAGATCGGATAGCAGTCGCTTCACACGTGGCAACGGTCTGATAACCGCGTCGTCGGCATCTCTACTCGGAAAATATTCACACATCTTAATTAAAATATTCAAGATTAGAGTAGCTAATTCGCTTTCATTTATTACAGGAGTGCCTTTCGCGACAAGACTCCATTTTAATTGTGGCACTTGCGAAATTGTCTTCCATCCGTCTAATCCTTGCGACCAAACTTTCGTTTTGTGAGTCACTTGACTTGAAGCGTACTTTTCTTTTAGATTCTTCAAACTTATCGGACCTTCACGCTGATCACCGTTATTGTAATACCATTCTTTTTCCATTCGTTCTTGCTGCGGTCCTGCCTCTATCACATTAGTTTGCGTGGGTACGACAGCTCGGGAAGTGTGTAAGTGTGCTAATGTCAATAAGTCGACTAGTGTTCGCACTCCGTTTTGATCCATTATCTCCTTGACATTTCGCCTATGTAGTATGAGTTTATTAATGAACATAACTAGCCTATCACGCTCCGTTCTATCTATGCAACGCTCCAACATGCCTAGTATATATTTTGTATCTGAGAATGGACCGATATCCTCGTAATATCGTCCGTATACTATCGTCATTGCTTGCAAGCAAAGGCACTTCATTTCGATTTTTGCAGTCAACAAGAATCTATGATATAAATCATTAAAAAATTCGTATCTGTAAATTAAAAATGACAAAAATTACTGTTAGGAATTGCTCTTAATGTGTCATAACGCTCGACAAACGAACTTTTTTTAAAGTCTATTAAATAATGTGAAACAATCATCAATATACTTACGATTTTCTTATCGGGCTGTCAGGACTGTCTTTCTCCAACAAAAGCCTCAAGTAGTAATCTCCGATTTTAACTTCGTCCGAAAGACACTGATACTGCACCTCAAATTCTCTGTGATTCCACGCGATCAATGTTCCGCCCGCCAATTCTTTATCCGAACTAAATGCACGTATCTCATTTTCTAACGCTATTCTCAACTCTTCCCTCGTTTTGTGATTCCAAATCAAGTTTGGCAGTGCGTGATCTTGATTAAATTTATAGTAGAATAACTTCCAATTTGCTTCGGATTTAATTCGTTCTCTACGTTTTCTCAAAACTATCGGACGTTCCTTAATCTTTTCTCTTCGTTCTATTCCGATACGCGCGCCCCAGTGCTGCAAAGCATTTTCCACGTGCTTTTCAACCACCCGCATTTGACGTTCGATGGCGATCCATTGTGGGCTCTTTTTATTTTTTGACGCATGATCTATAGCGATTTTTAAATTGTCGCGATTGTTCAGTCTCTCCTCTTCTAAGAATGAATCTGGTATTTTTTCATCAGAGTCCAAATAGTTCAACAAACCAACTGGCTACAAACAAAATTGCAATATTTTTGCATTATTCACTATTGTGACACTTTAACAATACTCTATCTTTTTTTGTTTTAAATGCGCACCTATTAAGAAAAATAATACTTAACTCACCATAATGCGTTTCAGTAATCCCATAGCTGTGGGATGTCCTGTGACCCACAAGCCTACCAAATGTCGGCATAATTGTCGATGTGTTAACAATCTACTATCACTACCAACAGTAAATAAACTATGCAATAAATGTCTCGGTAATGCTCCTTCTGCAAGTGCCAGCTCTTGCATTTTTGCTGCTACTTCTGGCGCGCCTTCCTCGATAATTGCTCGCATTATCAATCCAGCACCTTTCACCACAGCCAGCGAAGGATGTTGAAACAATCTGAATAATGATCTGCCTCTTGCTGCAACCATCTCTAGAAGATTATCAAAATGTTTACCGTCGGTTGTTTCACTGTACGGTACACACAGGGCAAATGTTAAAAGGTCGAGCATAGCAGAGACTACTAGAGCACCTGTGCCATGATTCTGTAATATTAAAACATACATATCAGTAAATTAAAAAACATAAAAGACCATGTCTAATCCAATCCAATACTTACAATATGATTAACCCACATTTCGAGCAAACTTTCTAAGAACTTGTTACTGCTGAGCAAGCTACTCTTGTTCAATTGTTCTTGTCTTAAATCGCAGTCGTCGTGCATCGGTTGCATCAAAGCGCAAATACAATCAATGGCAGCCTGTGTCACCCCACTATTTTGTTTCTTTAAAGCCTTTACGACCTTCGTGCCAACAGCTTCTCTAAAACCAGAAAGTGTTGTGAATGCGGCAAAACCGATTTTGCTAGCCACCAATCTACGTAATGCATGAAACTGCGCCTCAATCTCGCTATTCGTTTCCAGATCTTTGCTGATTAGGGTGTTCAAAGCTCCCAAGATAATCTTGTCTTTGTTCTCAGTAAATATTCCCTGTAAGTAATCATTCGTGATACGATGTACTTGAAGTTGTAACGTTGTTACAGTCCATTCAAGCGGTACAACTTCCTGGATAAACAAAAAACATCTTCATGTCTCATTATATCTTTTTTAAGTTAATATAAATATTCATTTGAAACTTTATACTCTTATTTACATATACTTTACAAAAGATAGAAAAAGCCATGTTTCGACTACATATAAAGTTTCAAGAATATTGCGCACTGGTCCCCAAAGTATGATAACCGCTTCAATGTACTGTATTATGTACAAGTTTATATTACAGTTATATTTACAATTGAGATATATCTTAATTGTAATCTTTTACACACACACATATGTACACAATTTAAAAGAAAAATGATTTTCCTTACGTCTTGAGTAACGGAATAATTGAGACCACTGTATGGTATATTTGCATTGAATCTCTCGAGAATTTCAGCAAATGTACGTCCTCCAGGTGGTTGTTGAAGAAACTTTACGTGTGTTGTTTCGACTTCTTCGTCAACGGGTAGATTAAAGGGTCCGAGTCTTTTGCCTCTCGCTATTGGATACATCTTCACATGAACATCCCTATTACCGGATGCTCTCACGCCATCCAGCAATGACGCCAACAACGAATCTCTATTTGTCGCCGTATAACTGCGCGTTTGACCATTAAGGTATTGTATGGTAAACAGCTGAGGATTATCGTTATCACGAACTAAAGTAAAAATGTCTGATAACGGCCTAAGAGTACAAATATTATATGTTTGCGGATCTCTCTCCAACAAACATGTCTCTGAAAGACAAAGTGTTCTTCTTTGAGGATCCAGGTGTCTGGAGGAAATCTTGTGTACGGTAAATTCCGAAACACTTGTTATATGCTCGTCACCGCTGAATTTTCCTAATCTTTGAGCAATGAAGTCATCAAGTTTTATAGGCTCCTTTAACATTTTTATATTAATGCCTAAATTATTTAACGCAGCTTCTTGCAACTTTTTCTTTATCTCCTCTATATGTACAGAAGCGAAAAGATGTAGACGACCAAATCCACCGCATACAATTACAAATCCATTTGGGTAATCTTTCATTGTCAAAAGCCCTTCAAAATCTTTGTAACAATAACTAGCTAATACCATGTTCGTTGCAGGATCTAACTGATCGAGACTGTATGGAGTTATTTCTAATACAACAGGCAATCTTGTATCAGACCAATGATGTTTATATGCTTGATATCTCTACAAATATAAGCATTATTTTGCTAATGTTACATATACAGAATTGCCATACATATATATAGCTTATATATTTTTCTTTTTGTTTCATGTATAAATTTATCTTCACACATAATGACTGAAGAAAGAGAAAGAAAACGAAAAATGTATATACATGTACAAACTCACCAATACTTCTTTTGGTTTTTCAACTTGATTTCTATATTTAAGAGCTTCTGTCAGCAAATGTGGTCTATGTTCAGAACTAAACTTCATGGTATCATTTTTCCGTTCTTTACGTACAGTTATGGTAAATTCATGGGAGCCTAATTGACTTTTATTTGTTGGTTGCACGTTTATGAAGTCAGAATACTCCCATTTGTTTGTGACTTCTAATGTTCCAGGATTGTATGTTGTTATCCCCATAGAACCAATGGAGAATATACGTTTGTATCTAAAATATGATACTCAATTGTTAATATGTATCTTAAACACATAGTATTAATATTGATAGAAAGAGAAATAAAGTTTTATTTAAAATATTCTATTATAAGTATCAAGAATATATTATTTCTTACTAAAAGACAATAAATTCACAAATATAGATTTCTTAAAGTTAAAACTTTTTGCTTTTAATTACAAGAATGATACTGACTTTTATATATTGTATAGTCCTGTAGAAACCTTATTACAATCTTATTCAATATATTAGTATTTATTTTTCTATATATCTTTCAAACATTTATAACTCAATTACAGAAGAAGGAAACTGTTCAAGCAGTAAAAAAAGTGCACTTACTTCCCCTTCCATGTAGAATGTTTGGTAACCAGAAAGCATGCCACATCTTGATTGTCCTTTATCGGCATCATTGTTTCATTTCATGTAGGTGTAGTCCAAACCAGTTTAAACAAAATTTTAATAAATTACCGAGTACTACTTGCACAAGACAAATGTGATAGGAGAACATTCGCGCACAAGTTAAAAAATTACACAATCTTCACATCATTCAAACCGAGAAGCAAGGTGTGACTTTCAATTGTGTAGTCTTTGCTGTTGATTTTTGTCCAAAAGAATGGTACGTATGGAGGCACACTTTTATCTCTTTCATCTAACAAATGTCATTTTCGACGGCTTCTTCAGCCTGGAAGCGGCCATGATGGTCATAAATGATTGGGGGGCGTTGGGAGTAACAAACAGCTGTTTCCAGATGTCAGCATTTACAGTCCAGTATAGCAAACATTGCAAAAACTTGTGGGTTATTTACGTTGGCAATGAAAAGAAAAAACATAACCATAAAAATTCTGTTTTTCTTCGGAAAAGTTTATATACATATGTGGTTTATACATTATAAATTTTCAATTCGATCATTTCACATAAATCACAGATATTTATGCGATTAAGTATTGCTGAATGATTTATGGCATGATTGTAAAACTGGACTCGTAATGTGTGTATAGATACGTGTGTATACATATGTGTAATTTTATATATAAGTGTTTATTCTTTTTCATTTCTCGTAAGATTGCATTCAACAAATAAAAAATGCATAGTGAAAGTGAAGAAAGTGAAATTATATTGGATTTCGAAGAAGATTTTACAGAAGAATTAAACACTTTGCCTCATGTTTTACGATATATACAACGTCTGCTTTTTATTATTAAAAGACAACAAAAAAAAATTAATAAACTGCGAAAGAAACTCAATGAACAGGTATGTATTTCCGATCAAATAGATAATTGCTTTTTAATTACATATATATGTTGATAGGTATGAAGTATATATATGATATATATGTAAAAAATTATACTTATGGTTTTAAACATTTTTACTATCACTTACAATGTGTATTATTTATTTTGTAGAAGAATAAAAATTTCCTTCATATTAGAACATACGTAGATTATGGAACTCAGACAGATCCTTTTGATCACAACCAAACATCACATGATTGGAATATGAGTAATGATAAATCATCCAGTATAGCAGATCAAGTAAAAGAAGTAGCAGAATCAGCTTTATTACAAACTGGATTTGTTTATGAATCAACATCAGGAATGTATTATGATTATAATACTGGGTATTATTATGATACGGTATATATTTTTTTATATTTGCAAAATATTCTATGTGTGTTTTATGGAATAAAGGTAATATAAAACAAATCTATTACAGAACTAATATTATTTTAGAAACAAGGTCTATATTATGATGGAAATACTGGGACATATTATTATTATGATAAAACTAGTAACACATATCAACCCCATAGTCAAATACAAGTCTGTACTGAAAATGCTACACAACTCTTGGTTTCTCAAAAGAAAGAAGAACAAAATCAAACAAATAAGGTTATAATCTTTATTAATTCTGTATGTCTTCATATTTACTTTTGCAAAAAAAAAAATGTTTGATACACAATGTTTTCAGTTACAGGAGTTAGATGAGATAAATGAATTAACAATGGCAATTTCAAATTTAAGAATTGAAAGATATAGGCGACAATCTCTAGGTAATTATTTTGTGTCTCTAATATAATCTATCTTGTAGGATGACGTAAAAAAACGAAAATTGGCAAATGAAGATGAAAATTTGGGAGGTAATGAGCCTGAGGAAGGTGAATGTTCAAACAGTGAAAGTGATGATATTACCACTAATACACATGGTATATCTACTGATAGCGAAAGCGACCATGAAAATGAACAAGGTTTATTTATTATTTTTATTGTCTATCTTATATATTTACTTTCTTTTTAGAGAGTTTTTGTGTTTATAATTTAAGGTTACTGTTCACTTATAATTATATATATATATATATTGTTTTTTTTTTAATATTTAAAATATTTTAGGTGTTTTTTTTTCTTCTCTCTCAAAGACTGGTTTTATATATGTATAAATTATTATAAAAATTGATAGATCTTTTTTTAATTAAGTGTTGATTTTATCGACTTCAAGTTTTTCTTATAAACTTTTTATAAATTGTAAAACATTAAATATCTTATATACATACTCAATTGTATTATACAATTTTCATTAAAATGTTTGATTAATTTTATTTTTTTTACTGCATCCTCGCGTGGACAACTCTCTTAATTATAGAACGTGATTATGATGCATTAAATTCTCTGTAAGATGCAAAATTATTTGTAAGAAATTCTTAGTTAAGTATATATAAATACAGTTTATAATTGTTGAGAGAATGTGTATATAATGTCAAATTAAATCAATTTCAGATTTGGCAAAAAGTTATCCTCCATGTATGAGAATTATTGTCAAAGAAACTGATATGGCACAATTAAAAGTAGGCTCCCTTTTCCTCGTTACATGCACCGGAGGTTCATTGGGTCGAGAAGGAGATCATTCAGTACTGATACCTGACATAAATATTAGCAAGGTATAATTAAAATGTATCTTACTTCATTATGTCATTTTATTAAATATAATAATTATACATATCTTGATACATAATAAGTATTTTTATTTCTAGTTCCATGCACGCTTTATATACGATGAAAATAAAAAACAGTATCAAGTGGTTGATACTGGTTCAAGAAATGGTACAATTTTAAATGGCAAAAGATTGTCAATAGCTAAACAAGAGTCTGAACCTTATGATATAACACATGGCTCGATTATAAAAATTAGCGGGACGAAACTGCTATGCCACATTCACAGAGGAAATGAAACATGTGGTCATTGCGAACCAGGTCTTGTTCAACAAACCATCAACTTAGAAGAAAATACAGCTTCAAAGAAGGAACTTCATAAAGAAGAGTTACGACGTTTGAAACATAAATTCGGAATTGAAAAGGACAGTATTACGTCTAACAGTCAACTGGCGTCGGGTTATCAAGATAGAGCACAAGCCAGAAGAAAAAATGTAGGTTCCTCGCATCACCGCGCTAAGACAGAACAAAGTTCTGTTGACACGTAAGTATGCGCACGCGTGTGCATATACACACATGTTGAAATAAACGCACGTACGTTATATAAGTATTGGGTCACAACAAAGATGTTTCAATTGCAGGGCAATTTCTAAGGCTAATAAAGGATTCCAATTACTTTCAAAAATGGGTTGGTCCGAAGGTTGTTCTTTAGGAAAAGACGGAGATGGAATGTTGGAGCCTGTGAGTCTTTTTTTAATTGACATTAATTTGTTTAATTATCATAATAACGTGCACCATAATGTGAAAGATTCAAGATTGGTCTTACCGCCCGAGTTGGACTTATTCATGCGAAAATATATGCATGAAATTTGTCACATAATTTATCATTAAGATAAAAGATGGTGACGGTAAGCAACTAGTTTACATATTAAATAGCAATTCGCGATAATAAAAAGTAGAAGTAATGAAAACTGAATAGATATACGAATTGATCGTTGTTTTGTGCGAGTCGGGTTTCAAATTGCGTGTATCAAGTACTTCTACTTTAGTGCAATTCAGACCAGGCTCAGAGCGCGCGCACGTGTGTTTGAAGAGGAAAAAAATACATATATATAAAAAGAGGAACGGGCGCGCACTCGACTCATTAACCACGTGAGCGGTCGCGGAAAATCTGCGATGTTCCCTTTCCTCCCCCTGTCTTTGCTCGCACGCCGATCTGCTCCCCGCCGTTGCGCCGTCCGCTTGTGTGGCATTTCGACGGAACGAGCGCCATCGGTACGAGCGGAACATTCGTATGATAACGAGCGTAACTCTGCGAAATGTGGAATGGCAAAAGAAGAGACCGCCCGGATCACAAGCTGCGACCGGGAGAGAAAGAGAGAGCCTGCCCCGGGGTAATGAATGCAAATGTATTGAAATCCAAATCATTATTTTGTCTAGACGCATCGTATACCCCATCGCATACGCCAGCCGGAATACAGTCGGCGGTGTAGTGCCTGTGCGCGTAAAAGGATTAAAGGGTGGAATAAGGGGACTGTTATTTTCTCTCGTCTGTACCTCTGTCCACACAACACTGTCGTCTCACCACCCATTTTTTTTGTTAAATTTGTCGCCGCCGCGCTCTGTAATCGTTGCTTCCGCTAGATACAGAAACGCTCGCACTTTTTGCTCGTAAAACATCATCATTGCTAGACGAAAGCTATATTTTCTCTGTAACGTGGCTAATGGAGTCTTTTGTTTTTCTTCTAATTTATATAAATATTATATATAAATATTAAAAGAAATTTTATATATAGGTTTTAATTTAAAAAAGAAAATTATACAACAGTTTTCGGAGTAAGAGAAGAGAGAAAGTACTCAATAATAGCGAGTGAATTTGTAAAACTTATTTTTTCTGCGAGATTTTACTCTGCAAACATTTTCAAGTTGTTTCCTCCAATCGTTCACCTATCTTATCCACTGCATTCGCCGGTCGTCGCACCGGCTGCTGTAGACAGCTATTTCACTTTTACATTGGATTTTGCTTTTACGTTGTCTTTACGCGCATCGTTCACGCAATTGTAGCCGTAATACCAACTACACTGTTCATCCGCGAATGCGTTTCACGAAGATGTGACCTATATCGTAAACACAACGGAGACGGAGAAAGCTACAGGCGCGAGAAACGGAAGGAAGGACACTCGTTGAGACGATGTGCGTCGGGACGACTTGAGAGCCCGTAAACCAGACATTGTAAAGCGGGCGATTGCCAGTAAACCGCGAGATGCGATAGGCAACCGTGGCGATATAAAAGTTTCGCGAAGTTGGGCTTCGACCCGTACGCAAGACCCGTACGCTATACTTTAACGAGTAAAATCTCAGCGGGTTCATTTATCTAAGTGCTCCGCCAGGTGTTACATGGTATAAGAAGTGACAACGCGTTGACTATCGCGTGTGTGTATGTGTGTGTTTCACACGGACAATTTTGTGTGTTAAAAAGATGCTACTGTGTATTTTCATTATTTACTACATCAATTGCGTCGAACGTGTTGATAAAACGAGAACAGAGAAGAAAGAGAACAGTTTAATAAATTTAGAAATATTCAGAGAAAGAGAGATATCGTTTAATGATCGCACAAAAGTTCGTGTTTTTCTTTCATTTTGTTGAATAACGCAATAGAATATACATTTCATGCGTAAACTCTCTGTCTCGCAATTGATGCTTGTAACGAGCGCTCGAGGCGCGATGTAATCGCAAACTAAAACCGGAAACTGCAACACACACAACGCACACACAATTTCATTTTATAGACTTCCCTGAATATCGACTGCCGTGAGCCATTTCACGGACAGAGTGCGAGCGGTTCCTTTTACGATTTACATCCATTTCCATATTGCATCTATTTGCGGTTTACAATTCTCTCGAGGAGGAAAAACTTCGTCCGTTTAATGACGCATGTTGCCCCGGGGAACATAATTTAAAAATAAAACAAAGGCTGCTTGTATTTGTTGCAGCTTGTCACGGACAATCCGTGAAAGAAATATATGCACACGTATAATAATCAAGTATTTACAAGCGAAGGAATTTTCGAATTGCTTTTAATTCGATTAAAAAATTCGAGTGCGATTAACAATTGATAATATTACGCGTCTATATCCGCATTCTCGACTCTTGCAATTCTTTCTGCAGAAAGAAACTCGATACGTCTGAAAGAACACGTGCGAAACGCTAACTTCGTTAATATTACCTGCCGCGATATATCAAATAATAACTTATATTGTATGAAAAGAACGAAATTTATATATTTATTCTCAAGTACACAATATCCGAACAGAAATCGGAACGAAGAAAGAGAGAAAGGTGTTTTGAAAGCGTTCTCGCGCGCGAAAACAACAAGAGGCGCGCGCGCTCCCGCTCCGGGAATTCTTTCGCGCAAACTTGTTGTTGCAGTTCACCTCTTATTTTCTTCGTTTATTTTCTCAGTGTCGCGCCGTCTATTTATTCATCCGTACCTTTTCCTTCCGAGAATAAAAAAGAAACGCGGGAACAAGAAGGAAGAACTACGAGAAAAAAAAAAAGAAAAGAAGTTGCGCAGCGGAAAATATGACGAGATGCATAAAAACCGCGTCTGTCTCGAGCGCGCGCGCACGAATTACGATGGAACGCAAGGTCGTTTCGATATTACGTAATACAGAGAGACAGAAATCGCAAGAATACACCGAGGATCTTTAACGACCTGTCTCTCTCGATCGCTTCGGCAAGTCCGCATCGTCATTGGAATTCAGGACAAAAGTGCAAATCGAAACGTCTCGATCTCGAAGGAAAATTACTTCATGTAGGTAGTCACACACGTGAATAATTCTTTTTATTTGTCTCTCACAAAGTTGTTACCACCAACGTTAAACTTCTTTTGCTTGTTGTTTTGTCAAGAAGGATTAAAGAAACGAATTTTAAACGCAAGAGAAATACCTACTTCTGATATTTCACACAAAGTTTCTACCTTTTTTTTTACAATTTAAGAATTTATCAATAACGTCGATATTTATGACTACACTTGCGCCTCGCAATTGATATCGGACTTTAATTCAAATTCACGGGAATGTTTTGAATGCATTACTCGTGAAAACAGATCGTAGACACGTAACAAAAACAAATCGCAGATGTTGATTCCCGTGCCGTCCGATTACCTTACGATAACTTGTTGTTGCCATCCATCTTTCGGTTTGTTTCATTTTTTTAGTCTTGCGCGTCGTCGTCCGTTTATTCGCCGCGGCTCTTTTATTTTCGCCACCAACGAAAACAATGTTCCGAAAAAGAGAAGAAAGCGACCGCGCGCGGTCGTGCGTTTTCGCGCCTACGACGAGAATACTTGCCGCGAATGAATGCGCGTCGCGCGCAAACCGCAAGAGACGGATAACAAACAAGTCGATTTTCAAAATGTTCAACCGCCTTCCGATGAAACACGTTGAATTTTGTTTCTCACAAAATATCGTTTGGCTTCTACCGTCTCTGAAATTCATAAAAATCTATAGTGCGTAAAAACGATTATCTCATCTGTTATAGATGAGAGCACAAAGATCATTTAAAAATAATCAAATCTCATTCGATACAACTCGTTTCACTGAAGATTTCCAACAATTTTTGTAATAATTTAACTTCAGTTAAAAAAAAAAAAAAAAAACGGAGATAAGTGTTGAGAAAACGAGACATTTAATGTTTTCACTGCCGGTTGCGCATTGTAAAATAAAAGCAAATCGCAATGTAAACGTTTAAATTAGCGGAACTGGACGAGAAAAGAGGAAAGAAAGAAAATTGGAAGATCTGTAAACGAAAAAAAAAAAGAGAGAAAAGAGGGAAAAAGAGAGAAAGAGAGAAAGATAGAGTGAGAGAACCTGCAGCGGCGCGTCCGGAAGAGACAACCGGGGAGGCAACAGGTGGGAACATTGGCATTGAAGGTGCAGAAGAGTAACGATCATTTTCTGCATGCGACGCGGAGAGATCTATCGGCACGATTAGTCCAGGCGGGAGACATGCACAGAGAGACGAAACGAAATTAACCGAACCTCACATACACGGGGCGGGCAGGAGGAAGCTGGACGCAGCGAGTGTATAATTCTGTGCACACAGGAGGTCCGGCGTACACGCGGCGCGCATACACGCGCAACCGTCGTCATCGTCGTCGTCGGCGGCGGCGGCTTTAACAATCGACAACTGCCGTCGTCCGCATATATGTGCAACGTTTGTTTGTATGTCGGTTTGTCCGTTAGCTAGCTAGGAATATGCAATCCAGTCAGGAGCCGGTCGATTGGTCTAGACGAGGTGTACGCGTGTGCATACTCGCCCGCCGCAGCACACATCGGTCGAATAATCGTGCCGGTATCGGCACACAAATATGTACAATGAGAGATTTATTAATTACCGTCGCGCGCCGTCGTGCGCGTTTCGATCAGCACAAACTGCGCGCGATTCATCGAATCGCAGACGTGATGCAACGCGACGCGGCGCGACGCGATGAGAAGAGAACGTAATAAGTATATATGATATACGCGATTTATCTTCCATTAGTGATCCGGGGATCACAGCTCGGAGAGAATTGCGCATGGCAAAGAGAATAAACTAAATATAATACACATTTATTATATTTGATGTTACGATACAGACAAATGGCTCGCGAGAGCGAACATGTTCCGTGACTGTGACATCTTGACAGCAATTAAAATTTTTATCATAATCAGAATGTCGAATAGAGAGCGCGTGAAGAGATAGATACTTTCTCGCTTCCATTGGCTGAAATTCGAAAAATTATTCTTAATTCGATCACCGTCATCTACTCATCACAAAAAAAATTATACACGCGGTTTGCTCGATTACTTTAATGTGATTATGACCGTGATATATTTCGCAAACAAGAAACTTGAAAATGTAAGCTGTAAAGTAGCTGTATTTTCGGTGTCTCCGATATAAATCACCTTTGCGATTAAGTATCGCTAATTTGCCGTATGTGCGCGCGTGTGTGTCCTTTAATAGTTAAGTAGAGTCTCGATATGTGAAGCACACACGCCGCACGAGAGACGTCGGTTGCCCTATCGCCGCCAGACGGCTTCCGTCTGGGTAAACACACCGATATACCGAACAGTCTGGGACGGCAAGGGCTTACCGACCACCTAGGGACATCCATCACAGGATTATCGCGAATGGTGCGCTCGCGCGCGCCATTGGGACGTGTATCCTTCCTGTATGTGTGTGTATGCGCGATCGGTATGCACAAACCTCTGCTCGTGTGTATGCACCTCGTCTGCATCCACATCTACATGCGCTAGACGTACGCGGGCTACTCCTGCACTACATTTTTTGTCTGAGCACTTCCGATCCTAGTTACATCCGGAACTCGCTCTCTCTTTCTGCCGGAATAATATAACGACAAGCGCGGAAGACGAGTAAAAATGATTTTTTGATTGCGATAAAAAGATCAATTTGCGACCCCTTGACATACCGGTCTTGGTACACCGGCCGGCATTGAATCGAGAGGGGACGAAAGGGCGACCCTTCCTACGCGCCGTTTTGCTTCAGACCGCGACGGCGACTGAAAGAGAACGGCTTGTAGAAGAAAAATTTGATAAGTTTTTGTTTAGCTCTCAAATGTGATTCAAAGAACTCTAATCGCTTCGGAGCGTGTCCGAAACTTGCGAAGTTACCTTCGGTGTGACAAGGGTGTACAAGTAAAACGGGTTCGCATGAAGAAATGTTACATTTTTTCTTTCCGAACGTACATTTTCGATTGCAATGAAGAGAAGATATGAGAAAAGTGAAGGGTTAAGACAGAGTGAGGGAAAGAGAAGCTTGACGTTTATTTGAGAATCGCGGTGTAGTATTCGACATGTATTCGGTAGTGGAGACAGAGGAGGAAGAGGAAGAGGAGGAAGAGACGACGACGACGACGACGACGACGACGGCGGCGGCGGCAGACACACTGGCAGCGTTGCAAACGAGCAAAGTTTCGAACCCAATATGCTGTCTCCGTGCTGGAGCCCATATTCAAGCTGTCAAGGTGCGGCGCACGTGCGTCCACGTCGCTTCCCGGTATGCCAGACGAGTAAACCGGGACAAACTTTCAAACTAGCACAGACCGTCTGGCACCCTACCACCGTCGTCGGGAGAGCCAGCGAATTCCTAATATGTTATTGTACGTCGGCACCGTTTTGTTCGCGCGATCGACCACACAGTGGTGTGTCTGGGTTCTCGACCTAGGAATTTCCTTCCTCTCTGCCTCTATTCGGTGTGTCGAAAATTTTCTGCCGTACAAGCAGAAATTAAAATATTATCTTTAATATTCTCGTTATACGTATTCAATTCTGAATTTTGATTTTTCTTTTCTTGCGATTGATCTTTTTTTTTTTTTTTTTTTTTTTTTTTTTTTTTTTTTTTTTTAATTTTATTTTTTCGCGAACCTCTAATTGGGGAGAGGAAAGCGCCGGATTGCGTCGCGACGCATTGCGATATCGTGACTTCTTGCCCCGCGGTCATGCAATTTGTGCGTTCGCGCCCCCTGCACGCTCGCTCGTCGTCGCGCTCTGGCAAACGCCACGTCCCACTCGTACGCGCACGCACATTCGGTTGCATTCGACGAATCAGCGTACGCATACGTATTAAACGCGTCTGGGGTTGAACGATGAATTAAACGAGAGAAGAGAGAGAGACCGAGAGAAAGAGTGTTGAAAAGGAAAGACAGAGACAGACGTGGCAGACGTCGCGACATGTCTGCGCTATCTAATCGGTAATCACGGTGCATTGCCTCTGCTCGGCCGTGTCGCTCAATCGGCCGATGTGGCCTATTTGCCTATTTTCTATCCTCCTACCTTTCGCCTTCGCGCCCAGACGAACGATTGTCAGTTTATGCGGTGCAATTACGCCGGTATATTGCGCAATTTTTGCATCAATTTGACAGTTCGCGACCTTTCGATTTTCCCGCAGGCGCGCGTATGCGACTTTTAACACGTTACATGAAAAACAAATCCATTTCGACAAAATCGAAAACGGAAAACATTAACAATCCGTTTTTTCTGTTTGACCGCGCGAACAGTACGCGTCATTGTGTAACATTATTACAATCGGTGGTTCTATTTCAGCTTCTGTCTTTTTAATGAACTTGCAAAATGTGAGTCGCCAGATAATTGGATCAAAATAATTCAGCGGATCCCGACCGTGATGATCGACGGGACGCTGTGAAGTGAATATTTCACAGCTCTCGCTTCTTTTCACCATAATTTACTCCATCGTTCAGGCAACTCTCCAATATCGATCGTCCGGCAATATCTATCTCACAGCCGATAAAATTAATAATCGTCCCCAGTGGACAGTTTCAAAATAGCTTCTTTTCAAGCGCGCGATAAATAATCTCGAGCATCTTTTCTTTTTCGCGTAAAGTTAAATCGCGCGATGAATGTTTATTAAAATTCGTCGTTTAATAATTGCGGAAACGATAAATATTCAAGTGAGCCGACGCGTCGGTTAAGCGAGACTGTTAATAATGAACGCCAGTGTGTCCGTCTTTCTACAAATAAATTCCTACGTCTGGGAGATGTTGGCCGCAAACGAGTAGAGAAAACGAACCCATAAGCGAGTTATAATATATAAGTGGTCTAGACAGTCCAGACAGATGCATCATCGCTATCATCATCGAGTGAGAAAGCAAAACCAGAGTTAAGCCTTTTCGCTCCTCGACATATCTCGTCGCAAGCTCGTCAATCGAGTAACGACCGCTCGTTTTACATATCGCCGCGCGCAATTGTTGCCAACGCGAACTCTTATTGTTCTTACATGCCGTAAGGTAATTATACAAGCGATTAAGAAAAAAGAAAGGAATCATGTGTTTGCTTTATCATTCGAACGAAGAGAGCGGCAACAAACACGTTTTGACTCTTGTGCATACGCGTTGTCGGAGACAAACATTTTCCCGCTATATTTTCGATCGAAGTACGTCGAGAGCGAATAAAACATCTTGCTGAGAATCGACAAGCTTGTACGTATTGTACGCGCGTACACAATATTTTTTCTTTCTTTCTGTTATAGCTACCGATCACGTCCAATCACAGCAAGAGTGGTCTTGGCAACGAGGTTGAAGCGGATCTTTCTAACATCACGGTGGATCCGAGAGTGGAGAAGAAGCAAACGATGTGGCAAAAGGCTCGGAAACGTTACAAAGCAATAGCAGATTGATCTAGTATATATATATTATTTAATTTTTTTTTTTTGTTTTACGGATACATGTGTGTTGACGTCTTATCGAATTTTATTAACTGAGTTACACGTTGTTACGTTATGAAGATCATCTAGTCGTAAATTTCACAATCATAAAATTATTTTTTCTTTTTTTTTTTTTTACACTTGTACATAACGCTTTTTAATATAACGTTTTTCTTAAAATACTGAGGTAATCATACAGAAATTATTTTGATATTTACAATGTAAATACGACATTAAAACACACATTTAAATAAATGTGTTTAATAAATGCTGCGCTTAACAGTCTGCGAGAACAAAACACTAATCCGTTCCAGTTTGCGTGCTTTTTTATTAAAACAAAAAAAATTTTAATGCCATCGAATACCTGCATCTAATAATGTTCGATTCGCAAAGGACCTGTTTTTCAGACTTTAGTCATAAATTTATATGAAAATTGATAGGCAGCGGCGCGATAGAACGATAAAAAATGAAGTAAGTCTCAAAACTGAGTTGCACACACAAGTTATTCGGATATAAATGAACTAAATGATCTTTTAATAAAATTGCGAATTAGAGCGACATGAATAGGAAAACAATCGATGAAGCGAAAAAGAGTGGATGTGTGAATAAAAACGAAAGCAGGAAATACAAGAAAACTAAGAAATAATTAACGGGGTTATTTACGAGATTATCTTTCCTTAATTATACATTTCCGATCACAGGAAGTGAACTCACGGCAAGGCGCGAGCGCAGGACGTAACGTTGCGTCAGACATGCGTCCGACAATGAAATCATCGAATCCATGAATTGCCGGCCAGAACTATTTCGGGAACTTTAAATTCAGAAAAGTAAGTCGAGTTATTCATTCGGGAAAAATAATCGTTCGTCTATTTGTTTTAAAAACTTTTTCTATCCGATTGAAATATTTCTTTTCTTGAATCGCTTATACCGGATACAAAATTAGATATAAAAATCGAATCGCGAGTGTTACGATTACGCATTTCACATTTTTCCGACGTGTTTCTTGCACACATTACGCGGTTCTCCGTAAATATCGCAGCGGGAACTTTGCGAAAACGTAGCGTGCACGAGTAATAGAAGAGGATCCGGACAAACCCCGGTATCTAGACGCGACGGTTGCACGACGGTAACGCCAGGGTAAATCGGTGCTAACAAATGACTCTCGTTTGTTGCCTGTCAGCCATTTTTCGGCCCCCTTTTGCTAGTGGACAGGCCTCGTCTGGCCTTGATGCATCCCTCTACTGATTGAAAGAGAACGAGACAGAGAACCGACTTGTGTCCCGACTCGTTCTTGTGTTTTTCCTCTACTTTTTTGGAAACGATCCGTTTCATTCATCCACCGGCGATCGCGTCCACCGAATCCATTTCCCGCGTACTGTCTCTTTCGTTCCTTGTATTTACTTATCTTTCGTATTTACAAATTATGCAAAAAAAAGAAATAATTAAAAGGAATTTGCGTGAGATTATTTTTCTGATGCAACAAGTGCCATCAATTGTCCCTCCGTCGCGGCATCAACACGTTCGAAAAAAAAAATACGAGTATTTTAGAATATTTTTGTCCGAAAGTGTTAACACCTCGCGCGAAAGAGGAAGGAAAACAAAAAAAAAAGTAATTTATATCGCTCGAAAAATCGTTCGTTACGTTTCGCGAGACGACGAGAAAAAGAGTTTTATAACGGCGTTAATCTCGGTAATAATCTACGATAATCTGGATATTACATTCCAACGTGTGAAATGGAATAAACGTGAAATGACAAATTGTGGTTGCGAGCTCGTCGTGTAATTCGAGACGATGTCTAGCCTACATCACGAGACCGCGGATCGAATTCGCGACCATTGTTCATTACCACTTAGCGTATCTGGTGAACACACTTTCGCGCCACCTGTGCGCTTCAAAGCCGCAAAACGCAGCCACGGTCGGTGCAATTCTATATGATTCGTGCGTGCAGACGGTATAACATTGATATAACGAATCATATATTATATCTATATATAGTGTATGATTACACATATATATTGAAATGCCAATATAAAAACGTGTTAAATAAGATCCAAAAGTCTCGGTCTTGTTATAAAACATCTCTTTGTACGAATAAAATTTTTCTTTTTATTATTTACTCTTTTAATATAGTGTCTTGTATTTCGCTATACAAGTTTGTATAAAAACATACAAGATCAAATATACATTTGTACAAAAAAATAAAATCGAAACTTTGCACCGACAATGAGATAGAAAGAACGATACGACGTGATTCAGTTAGCACAAGCCGGATGTCGACTGTAGCACCGACAGAAACAACAAAGGATCCAGTTCTGTCTGGGTAATAATCCGTGGCCGTTGTTAGCGTTTGTTCTAATAGACATAGCGTATGTATATACACGGCCGGCGTATATACGCGGCGTGAGCGCGCGCGCACACACACACGCACACGCGCGCGCACTTTTACGCGGTTTGTAATTGAAGGGGCTAGGAATGCGGACGCACGCATGAAGTAGCAAGCCGGTAGACAGTGGCAGGATACGCTTTTGCAGTATATATCGCGCGTGTTCGCGCGCGCATTTATGTATGTCCCTATTACCGAAGAACGCGTGCGTAGGCCGTTGTTACCCGCGCGCGCGGGTTAATTAACGATAGAAAAACGGTTGTTCGGCAATCTTTAGCGTCGCAGTTGCGTAGAGCGCGTATATATCTCTGGTGTGACTTCTCTTACACGTTCGTATACTACTTGCAACGCAAATAAATACACGTACGCGCGCATTGTTGCGTGCGTATTTTGTGATTTGTATCGAGAACAAGTACACGCACACGCGCGCGCTAATACACACGCGTATTCTCTCTATCCAAGCCTATGAGAGTTCAACTACCTCAGCGAGAAGGGCGCGTTGCACGTGTCCGCTATTATACACACATCACAAACAATATTAGTAACTAGATTGTACGGTTGACCAATTCGTCACACGGAACGTGGACTACTTCCATAGGATCACATATGCTTACGAAAGGGCCGCCTAATCTATGATAAGTGGATCTTCCTGTTTTGCTGAGCGCGGTCTATGCTCGCGGCCACTATATATATATATTGACCTCCTGACAATTAGGCCCGAAAAGCAGTGTTTCTCATCAAACACCTCCTTTGTACTTTTGATTTCTGATAATCAATTGACCGACGACCGACGTTTCTGCTGACGTCGTGTTGGTTTTCACTCGCAGCTATTTCACAGCAACGACACGCGAGAGCTCGATCGATATCGTGTATTGATATTCCGAGTAATTCTAATCAAGTATCAGTTAGTTGTGTCTCGACGATCGTTCGTCCAGAGACAAAACATGTATGCGCGTATTGTAAGAGCCGCGTACCTATCGCTAACTACAAAGAGTTGTATAGTGTACGACGCGTTTGTATAAATATAATTTTTGTTTTTAATATTTTATGTCAAATCGCATTTGTGTTCAGTTTGATTATATCATTTAGAAAAAAAACTGCGATACAAGCGATCTCGAGTTTTCAATCAATATAAACTCTTCTCTGTTTTGATTTGACAACATTTGTACAGATATCGCGTTTCTAACGATGTAATAGATAAAATGATCCTGTTGACAGCGGTCATAAAAATACTATCATTGCCCGTGGAAATGTCCGTAACGCTTAGATACATAACTCGTTCATTCAGCGGATCACCGGCGCAAGTCCTATAAATAGTTTCGCGTTGAATGAGACAAGTTCCAGGAAGGCGAGCCACGTCCTCCCGGTTCAGGCGCTTCTGCCTCATCCGTCGGAGACAAGAATATCGCGTAGGTGGGCCCGGAGAACGAAACGAAGAAGAGGACGCGGTCAGGAAAGCAGTAGCTTAAAAAGCTGCGACACGCGCGTTTTATTTTTATTTTACTTTCTACTTTACTGCGTGATCTCTCGTTTCTTTTTGTTACAAGAGTCGAGTCGCTAATAAAAGAATTAAGAAAAAAAGAGGACAGATAACCACCATTTATTTGAGAATATAACATACGTATGTTATACGTGCACATCCGATAATTTGCGGCTTTAATTCGCGCTCTCGTTAAACGGAAAAACGAGAGAAATTAGAGGAACTGGCGACGCGCCAAACGGTGCACGTGGATACGGCGGCAGATGCGGAGACACATTCGGTGCGTGACACATCGAATCGATCTACGAAATCGACCGGTAATTAACGGCGGTTACGTCAGCTGAAGCTAACCTCGGCACGCGATTCATCCTGTGTGTGCGTGCGTGCGCGCGCGGTGACGCACATGGCATATGCACGCACGTATGTGTGTACACCGCCGAGCAATGAATCGGTTTCGCGAGAGGGGAAAGGCTTCACCCTTCTATGCGGCCTTTTACTCCGAGCCGACGGCAGCGATGGACTTGCAAGAGAGAGACACGACGTGCGGAAAGGGAAGCTTCTTCTCCTCTCGCGGTACCGATTCACTGCTCGACAGCGTATGTGCGTGTGCATGTGCGCGCGCGCCCGCGCGCTCGCATAACATATAGGTAATGCGATAACTATGTAGCGCAGAGAGTTACGCGAGCCCAATAATACGTCTGACGGCCGTCTAGACGGGGCTACCATGAATGCGGCAGCACATCGCCCGCCGCGTGTACATGCGTGTGTAATCCCGCGTACGTACGCACGGATCATACGCGCGCCCGCGTACGTGTATACGTAACGTATGTACTTATACACGTGACCGACGCTCATCGTCATCTCGTCGGGATGTAACGCCATGCACACACGGCGCGCTGCGCGCGAAAACGAGTTACGTGGCATAGCTCTCTCGCTCGCCGCTCTCATTCTCGCTCCCATCTCGCTTCTTCTCGCGCCAATCAGATATTCTGCGGTATCGCGGGGCATCGTTCACGTTTCCCGAGCTAATTAGATCGGATTAACTTTTGCCCGAGTACCGGATCTAGTTCTGCCCTTCTTGATTTTCTTTTTTTTTTCTTTTCCTCAACTGGTAATTGTCCGCGATACACTCCGTTCCGTTTCCCGCTGCGCTTCGCAATTTCCTTTCTTTTTCGATGTATCTTATTTTTTTAAATATCAGGCGACATTCTCTTCTTTCTTTCTCTCTCTCTCTCTCTTTATCTTTAGTATGTACTTAGCATATAATCTAATCTTTTTGTATTTTTCATGCAATCTAATCTTGTACATTTTTATGTCACAAGTATCAAGTGTCACAAATATTTCAGCAGAATATTCTCGTATCGCTTTGATAGTGTGCGATTACCACATTGTTACGTTACCACATTGATCGTCGCTGGCCTAACAACGTAACGCAACGTTATGATATGTAAAGCGCAAATAATTTCAGATAAGTGATAACACAATATCAATAGATAAATAAATAACCGTATAGACAGATGTATAAATTAACATGGAGATACACAGGCTCTGGCGGATATACGGCTCTCGTTGGCTTGGAGAGCTGGCTCGAGCTGGCAAACGCGAGAGAGAGGTAAAGATATATTAGTTCGGCGAGAAGACGAGGTATATAAATAAAAGAAGGAACGAGAGAGTGTAGTACGCCTACTTCCTCTCTCTCCTGAGAGTATCCGCGCGGCACGGGCGTACGCGTCTAGAATCGGCTACGTGGTACTTGCGAACGGAACGAGGCGTGAAACCAGTTCGCATGGAGAACCTCAACGCTTGGTCTTCTCACGCTACTTGGACAGTCACTGGCTACTCATAGATAGTAATCGTAATTACCCGGCGGACGTGGTTGGCTCTCGGTACCAACCGCGTCCTTTTCTCGCCCCGTCATCGCCGTTCCTCACCACCGCCGTTCTTCTCCTTTTTTTTTCTTTCTCTCTTTATCGCTTCCCGTCTCTTTCTTGGTCAAGAATACTTCCTTGGGCTGTCGCCACGCGATCCTCACGACCGCAGGAATATCCGCTAACCGACATCCTTCGCACGTTCACACACGCGCGCGTCAAACGTATTTATCGCGGTATTATGTGCTTTTTATATACCGAAAAAGTGAAACGGAAATGACGTTTCCTCGACTGAAATTCAACGATTTCACTTTATTATTCAAGCGAGACAACCGGGAGGAAAGTGTATTTAAATGACTTTAGGTTCGAATTGGCATTTTGAAATTACTTTGTCAATCTCTTTCTCTCAAAAACGTTATGAAAAATGTAGTTCTCTCACACAGCATCAATTGAAAATTATGTATCTCAGGTAGAACACACATGCACACACGCATACACATACATATGGTGTGCTTTCCGATTGTTGATTGCGAGTTTGGATTTAGTACGCTTGGTTCCGTTCATCGAGTGTACTTCTCTCGTCAGAGAGTGCGAGAGCACCCTGTGTGCCATAGCTGTAGACTAATGATTCTGTCTGAGTGGGAAATTGACCACTAGGGTGCTGAAAACTTTCGACCATTGGTCGAGAGAGAGAGAGCAAGAGAGAGAGAGAGAGAAAGAGAGAGAGAACGAGAGGAAGAGAAGAAGAAGAAGAAGAAGAAAAAGAAGAAGAAGAAGAAGAGGTCCATTGTATCCCGCGGACCTTAGCGAATGCTTTTCAGTTTTTTAACGCCACTATGCGCGGAACTTGAAGAACGCATCCTTCATGCGAGCTCCGTGCACTCTGAATGATCGCGCATGTATTTCCGTAAAAAAAAAAAAAAAAACCATATACATTAATTTTTTCGCAATTTGTATAATTCGCAACGGGTTGATTTTCACGCGTGATCACGCTCCCGCGATTGAAATTTAGATATTTTTATTTTCGTACGAGGCTGAACCACCTCGCGCGGAGTCGCGTATCTCTTATAAATCGCGAGAAAATATATTCCTTCGTAGGAGAAACGTACGTGAAACCCGAGTAACATGCAATTCGAAATTAAGAAATTCCGGATAGCTTAGCAAAGTGTCGGTCGCGCACAGAGAGAATGTGTTTTACATTATAATGAGTACTGGTTGTAAAAGAGATTCGATCTCGGCGCAATATCCGCGGGGCGTCGATATTTACGTAAGGCTACGCAGCAACGAGATCCCGGAGACGGCCGAAGGCGCGCGTACAATGTGTGGTGCGATAAATATCGTAACAACGACGAGAGTATACCACCACACGCACGTGTGGAAAGAGAAATTAATCGAAAAAGTCGATTTTTATCGGGGACTGTAATATAATTTTACAGAAGAAAGACCAACACTCCCCGGAAGTCTCTGTAACAATCGATAGACAAATCGTGATGATGTGTTTAACGCGTCTTATATAATTTTTAATCAGACAAAGAGAGAGCGAAATATTCTTCCGTAAAAAAAAAAAAAAAACTGAATCTCATCTCGTCAGTACAGCAACGCAAGGGGTACGCGAGACAGAACTTGCGAAATATTGTACACATTCGATATGTACATTTTCCGATGTGCAGAATCATCGATTTCCTCCGTTATGGCAATGTTACAGGCTATCGCGTTCATGTCGGTGAACGAGCATCCCCCGTGAACACGTCTGTCTCTTGCAGAATACCGTGGAAAAGTACGTGCATCGTTAGAGCCGGGCTGTCAGATTGCGCAGGTGGTCACAGTGGACGTAGATAGATGGGCCATGGCGTGGGCAGCAACGGCCGTGGTCCCTGCAGGCGAGTTCTCTCTCTCTCTCTCTCTCTGTCTGACTGTTTGTCTCTCTCTCTCTTTTTTCTCTATCTCTCCATCCTTCTTCAGCGGAAGGCAGTCTCTTGTCTCTCTTATTTCTCGCATCCTTTTATCCTTCAGTCGTTACATTGGCACGTTGTCCTCCTAGTTCTGCGCCTCCATTGCCGTTTGTGTTCTTCTCTCCCCCTATCCACTATACTTCCGCCAATTTTATTATCGCGTTTCTTTCCTTCGTCCTTCCGCCCTTCGTACTTCATCTCCGCGGATCGACGCGAAGAGGCCCTATAGCCAGTCGAACCATCCCGCGCTGCCCCCTTGAATATCTTCTGCTAACTTGCGCATCGCGCCGGAATGATCTGTACGCATGCATGCGTTTCGTGCACGCAAACACAGGCACGTGCACGAACGCGTAGCACATATGCGCGTCGTAAGTAAGTGTAACGTTACCAATTCCTCGCGGCTCTCACCGCCGACGGCATATCCCGACGTTTAATATCTCAATGTCCACTAAAACGCGATAATGCCTCCCTTCTAACTTGCCCGTCTCTTTCTTTGCTCCTTTAGTTACGACGCGCGTTTTCTCTTATTGCGTGCTCTCGTTTATGTATTGTTCTCGGGACATCGAAAGCCAATAGATGCATCTAGAAACTTCAAGATGTCGATGCGTGTCGTGTATAAACGACTTTTTGTAAATAATAAAAAGGATATTAAATGTAAGATCTGCACACACACACACACACACACACATAGGAGAGAGAGAGAGAGGAAGAGAGCAAAACTTGAGCTGGATGCATCATTAGCAGAGAAATGTGCACGTCAGTAAGACATATCGAGAACATCTACGTAGAACGAACTTGAGGGATCCATCCGCGACTGCGGGAGCAGGGTAGAAACAATGAAGTTTTGAAGGGTTGACTCGGGCGGGGGGATCAAAGGTTGAACGAAGGGGCGCGCGGTTTCAACAGCCCCACTGAGTGGCTATTAGGCACCCCCAAGCCAAGCAAGAGCAATTTGCTATAATCATTACCATTCAGGATCTCCGAGCCGAGAGGGCCTGTTTTCTCCGTTCTCGTATCTCGCCCTCTCCTCGACCAAGAGAACCCATAGGCTTCTCCACCAGTGCCATTGTCGATGGCCAGTAATATCTGACCAGAACGCGCATCTACGCAGAGAAGTAAAAAAGTATGCCTGTATAGTCCATGGAAAATACTAATATGTAAGTGAGATGTAAGGTAAAAAGGGGGTGAAATAAGGGGAGAGAGACCTTTGAGCGAGAGAAGAAATGAGAGTAGAAGAAACCCTTTCGCAGCGCGTAAAGAGCTGGAAAATAGGAGAGAGAGGACGTTTGAAGCGACGGGATAGAGAGTCGGACAGTAGAGAATCGAAGAGGAAACAAGAACGCGCGCGGAGCGGAGGACGCATGTGAATGTGCTAGGCAAGAACAATTGATGAAAAACGGTGCGCGCGAGAGAGAAACGGTGCGTGGTTGGGTTTCTTGGAAAGTCCGTTTGAGAGACGCAGCGCGCGTAGAATGAAGAAGGCAGGTGTGTCGCGGATGCAGCTGGAAGGCTGTGCATGTGCCTTCGTCGTTGCGAGATACCTTAACGTCTTTCCTTAATGTTTTCTCTTCCTCTCTCGTGCTTCTTTCACTCTTTTATTCCGTTCCTCGCGCGCGTCGCGAGCAAATTATCGACGATAAAGTTGTTCGAGGAAACGCATGTTTTTGCGCGACAAAAAAACAACATTACATCCTGTAAGGATATATATGGTTTTATTTTTTTTTTATTTTTTTTTTTTAACGCGAAATAATGTCTAGATATGCAAGATCACTTTGTGACGTTACTGCGCACAAGTCAGTTTTCCGGTCCGGCACCAGACCGTGCTCGAAGAATTTTGTGAGTGTGCACACGGATATTATATATAATAAAGAGAGAGAGAGAGAGAGAGAAAGAAGGAGAGAGTTACCGCGAAGACCGTGGCTAAAGATCGGGAACAGAAGCAATCCGCTTGAATCCGTCTACCTGCCTGCCGGTTACAAAACACGACGGAGGACGTTAATATCGCGCCGCCCTAAAAGTCTGTTCGTTCGGTGACGTCGCGACCGGACTAGAGGACTCGGCCAAGTCTAGACTGCCGGCAGACGTGGCAAAACGACGATATATTCGGTCTCACCCTGCTCGCTGACCGCAGTCAGATGGAGATGGCCGCCGCTACACACACTGGAGATACTGGACTTCCAGAGAAAAGATTCGGGAAGAGAAAGGAGAACGAAAAAGAAAGGTTTTTTTTTTTTTTTTTTTTTTTTTTTTTTTTTTTTTTTTTTTTTTTTTTTTGACTTGGTTTTTTTATATATACATAGTCGATAGAAGATGAAGACGAACTAACTGACGCACTTTCATCGACGAGTACGCACAAGATCATCGTAGGTTATTTGTGGTTTCGTCTCGGTGGTGCATCCTTGCGGTTTTGATTGTTTCGCGCGCGTACGACCCCCTCCGATCTCTATTGGCCTAGGAGAATATAGAGAAAGATCTCGGGGAATGTACACGTGTAGAACGTTGTGTTCAAACACAAGGAGACGCGTGAATTGAAAAAAAATTTCTCTATAGATCGTAGGATTCTATAGATACGATAAACCTCTGCCGCTATCGAGGCGCGACCTAAGATTTCGTGATCGTGAGGTTCGTGGGCTCTCTTTTCTTCCACGGGCTTGTTTTGATTCTTGCGGCCGAACTAAATCGCGCTGCGAGATCACACGGACTTACTCTTTTCTTCGTGCGCTTGCACGCGATTTGGTGCGAATGCATATACATGTATATAATATATAAATATATATATATATGTATACACACACACACAAGACAAGGTGCATAATAAACGGGTCTCGCGCGAATCTGTATCTGTATCTGCGAGTGAGCTCCAAGAGAAGAGAGCAAGTGATTCGTGTTGTAACAAATAGCACAACGCGGGAGGAAGAATGAAGGAGGGGAATAAAAATAACAAAAGAGAGGACGTAGCATGCTGGAAGAGGTAAGCTGTTATTGCCATTACTTTGCCTGCCTTACCTTGCCTTGCCTTGCCTGGCCTGCCTGTTTCTCTGCATGTTGCGGTATGCATTATGCATGTGAGAGCAAACCTTTCAAGTTTTGCGACTCAACGTTAATTCAAAACCGATGCCTAGACAGCCTTCGTTTCTATTGATAATACGATAGCTCTATGTCGCGATCTGATTTTCTCACGCCAATCAAGAGAGGGAAGCGATCGGCGAGACTTCTTATTCCGAATACCGTTTTCCGACCGTCGGAAAAAAAACAAAGAAGATGATCGTTCGTTTATTTTTGATTTATTCAATTTTTTATTTTCCTTGGCGTTTGCGAATATATCACACGATATCATATTGCATGATTAATAATTAGGGACACAAGAAAACCGTGTAATTCCGGTCAAGGGGAAGATACGGGAGATCTCACAAAGCTGCCGCGATTCAAATAGGCGAGTTTCTCGTTATCTGTCGACGTGCCATCAGAACAAAACGGCTGTTTTCTCTTCTTTCCCGATGCCCGTAATCTGAATTACGTATCTGCAAAACGAGCAATTTGTTTCTGGAAGCATGCGTGATTCGTATCTCGTGCGTAGTCTGTGCTTATGTCTGTTGTCGCGCTACGTGTACGTTCTCGTTACTCGGCTCGAAACTCGCTCGAATCTTGTCGTATTATCAGACGTGAAAGGCCATCCATGCTATAACATATTTCTAATACCATATTGCTTTCTCGAGAGCGGTTTAATAATTTTAAGAAGAACGCGCACGTGTGCACATATATATATATATGTGTGTGTGTGTGTGTGTGTGTATGTTTGTGAGAAAGAGATCCTTGTATCTTATAAAAAGTTTTGTTGTCTCGTTACGGTAGATACATGAGAAACAACCGGCGCGCTGTACAATGTTGCTCTTGCGCTGTGCTGTTGCGCACGTATGCAACGTAAATCTTTAGACATTACTGATGCAGCCGCGTGCACACATACACACTCGTGCACACACATAAAGTAAGACGAAGCTGACGCGGATATACCTTTGAGAATGGGAACAGAAACCATGAGACATTGTTTCTTTGAGAAATCTCTACCGGCATGAGGAACTGAGGGCATAAGAATCACGAAATTAAATTCTCCCGACCGCTGTGTCGAGACTGACGTCGGCGCGTTGACTGTTGTTAGTGATATATATCTAAAATACACAGTCTCCATATACGTGACGATTCCGAAGTCACATTATTTACTTATGTGCACGAGTGCGTATTTCTCTCTTGTTTTTGAATTTAGAAAATATCGCATGGATTGTTGCGAAAAAATTGAATTTATTTTTAAAAAAAAGGTAATTACAAAAATAATACGCTGCCAATATTCATTGAAATATATCGACAATGGCTCAGAGAAATATAAATCAAATACATAAAAGTAACAAATTGACAATAAAACCAGTTGTTGGTGCGCATAAAATTTATATTATTGATGTAAACGTATTTGTAAACAAATGTAAACGTTTCGACTCCTTTTCGACACACTTAAAAAAACGGAGTGTTTCAGCCACGTTATAAAATTACGCAAACAACGAGAATATTAACTGCGAGACTTAAATTTATCGGAAGAAACCGACGTTTATATCTGTCGCGTCCAACGAGAAGGTCCTATTGACGCAAACCTCAACTCGTGCGGCGAACTCGCAGTACATACGTGAGTCTTAGATGCATCCTGTCCACGCTTAAGCGAACAGGACGTTCCGTAGCATCGTCACGATTCCACGCAACCGCCGCAAACCCTCCGGGGAGCGCGTAATTACGCAACACTATTGGCAGTACAGTAGCATAATGTTCGCCTCAGGTTACTGACGGATCCCGACGCAGTTTCGCCGATTATGCGCCACCAATTCAGCATGCAGACGGTACTACGACCGGGCACACATGCACATACACGCGCGCGTGAGAGAGAGAGAGATATATATATATGTCCGTAAGCTCGCTTATCTATCAGAGCGACAATCGAATGCGCGCCTCGGACACACACGACTATCGATCACGTTCCATACAGAAGCCAATGACGGTCTCGGTGAAGAATCGAATCAAATTTGTTCACACACGTGACGTTTGTGAACGCGCTTCATCAATACGTACGGTTAGTGACATTTATGGAGGAACGGAAAAAAATGTCACGTCTCTTCCGCGACGAATCCTATTAACGGCACATTAATGAGATATTAGCTTTCCATTGCGTAAAGTCGAACTGGCCTACTGTACACGGAGTTGGGGCTTGGTGAAATTGTCAATTTGAAATAAACGGTGGTACTGATTTTTTTTTAAATGTATGTACAGCCCTACGATATCCTTGAAATAGAAAAGCACAGAGAAATCACCGCGGCAAAAAAACATGCCCGACACAAAAATCATACACCTGGTGTATGCACCGGAGAATTTCACGACGACGGCGAATGCGCAGCCGTGTTACGTGATGCACTCTCGCGTTGTTTTTTCTTGTTTCCCCCAAGTATCATATTAAAAGTCGCACGATACGTAATTACTTCGGGATCACCGTGACACTCGCGGGATCTGTATATAATCTTGTCTCGTTTTCTTTCTCTCTCTCTCTTTCTTTCTATCTCTCTTTGGCTCTCGACCGTGTCTCTTAAATCGATCAAATCGACGACATCCGCATATTCGTGCGCCGCGCGTTTATTCCGTGCCGTTCCGACTTGTTTCCTATCGAGTTTTTGCACTTTCTGTGCGGAATGACAAACCGACTCTACTACTATATCCGTCCGTCAAACGATAACTTGTTGTTACTCGCGACTTCCCGCCAAGTAGGACGTACATATGAATGGAGCGAACGGTGGTTGTACGTAACGCTCTCTTACGTTTCTTTATCAAAGAAAACGAGAAGAGGGGGGAAGACAGAAAGAGACAAATTCACGTGTAATGCGCGGTTTTGGTAATAAAGAAATTCGTTTCTTACGCGCAACGCATGTATATATAATCGATATGTCGAGTTGCGACGATAGATCTTCGAATGTAGACGCGAATCGAATTTCTCTGTTTACCCAACGATCCGCGCGAACAGACAGCCGTTGATAAACGAACGTTGGTGTACAGTCTGGCGGACTGTCTATTAAAGAAAGTCTCCCAGACTCTCTGCAACGGACGGCATTCGGATGTTGTGCTCGAGTGGGTTTTCCGCGCGACGCTTCCCGAGATCAATCGATCGACAACAGATCGCTTTTTGCCGCGTCAGAGGGAGACAACGGAAGGAGAGGCGCGGGACCACGCGACACTCCCCGTATTATATTTCTCCTTCTTCTGGACGGTCGCGCGCTTAGATCACTCCTAATGTTCTCTTCTCTCTGTGCGCCTCGCATGTAATTTCTCCGTTCCCCTATATCTTCCGCTGTCTTCCTTATCTCTCTCTCGGTGCCGCACTCGATGACGACCAATGAACGTTGTTGCATGTCAGTTCTCTCGGTTCCGCGCCCTACGCTTTTCCTCCTACCACGCGCGCCGACTATCCTGCCGTCCGTCTACCTCAAGACTTGGTTAAGAAACAGTGAATCACGTCCATTGACTGCACGGTAGGCAGACGGCTTGGGCCGGACCATATACAGACTAGATTCACTCGTCTCGCACAGAAATTGTCTCGTACACGCCAGGCTCAAGCGGACCGAGCGGACGCGCGTCGCAGCCCTCGTACACCGTTCGAAAATACGTTTGCGAGCTCGACAATCGTTTTCTGTTATCGCGAGTGAAAAATAAAACTGATACATATTCATAGATGTGTATATAACGCGTTATATATATAGATAATCATTACTCATTACAATTTCTTGCATCTGATGAGATGCAAAATACGCGGCGACCTCTGCGCGCCATTCGTTTTCAAAAACAGATATAAATCTTTAACCGCAAAAAGTCAGTGTGACTTATTTACGATCGAATGTCAAAAAAAAAAAAAAAAAAAAAAAAAAAAAAAAAAAAAAAAAAAAAAAAAAAAAAAAAACGAGCAACCGAAGGGCAGCGATATTGTGGTTGTTTGTCCGACACGTGTATAAGATCACGTTATTCATATTGTGCGAGCAATATGCAAGTCCGCGTATACGTACGTACATAGTTTCGCGTCACACGTAACGATATCAATTAGTGCATCACTGTGTGAGGTTGGATGGAAGGGTACTGGTTTCCGTAGTGGGGTAGTCTAGCGACGACGGGGCAGTTGCGACGGCCGGGGTGCGCTGCAAGGAGCGCATAGTATTCCTGGTGGCAGATCCAGCATCGTCACGTGTCCAGGGGGCGGTACCGCTTTGTCGGGGGTCGCTCCGCGCCGAGCCGCGAGGTATAAAAGAGACGTGGAGACGCAGCGGTGCATTCACCAATCACCATTGCACCTTGCCGCCGGAACGGTGTGTATTTCGTAGTATTTTCGTGCCAAGTCCTCTATTTTCTGATTTTTTTTTTTTTCAATTACATATACGCGCACCATTCGAGATGATTTGACGCGAGAGACACGACTGAAATCTCGTCACTCTTTCGTTCGTATTCACTTCGAATTTCAAAATAACCGGAAATCGCTGCGCTCTAATATCAACTTCCTTCATGTCTTCAGCCAAGTGCGAACATGTAAGAAAGGTATCTCTCTTTTTTTCCGATCGAGCTCCTTTCTCACGGTTCAGTTCTCCATTGGGGATTGCGGTATATATATATATATTACGTGATTTTTGCCAAAATAACAGTCTGTGCGTGTGTGTGTTGTTACCAGTCTAGATTTTTAAACCATATACTCCGCTTTAATTCCGGTCGTTAATGGATCGTGTGATATGCTAAATATAATAATAAAAAAATATATGTTTCAACTATTTTATTTTTATTTCTATCGCGCTGTCAAATTCTCAGATATTTTAATTCGGCTGTATCGTTTATAAATGTCTTGTCGCAAATGAGCAAGTGTCTTCGAAATAAGATGATAAAAGAAGTGCTCTCTTTTTCCAACAACAAAATTGATAAGATAAAATTCACAGAATTTTCTTTGTTATCTAAATTTTTATTTACAAAAATTCAAAACTGCAATATCTACGAGTACATTACGCTTGAAAAATCAACAGATTTTAATTTGAAATAAGCTATTAGGTAAATTATAGAATTATGGCTTACATGCAGACGCGTGACATTCTCGCGTGCGCACATTCTCTCGCGAGTTTTTTCTCGTAACGTACCTACACTCAATCGAGCCAAAAGATGAGCATCTCAATGGAAGAACAAAATTGAGGACAATATGTATATCGCGAGTATACTCGATGGAAAGAAAGAGGGAGGGCACACGTGGATATGCGTGTGTGGCTTTAAAAAAGACGAAACTTCGCGACCTCAATCGGAGTCGGGTCTTTCGAATATCGCTACAGACATGCGCGGCCGGTGCGAAACCGGAAAATTCTCTGCTATAAACTTCCGCGCGGAGGTCTTGTAAAAAAAAAAAAAATAAAAAAAAAAAAACCGAAGAAAGAGCGACCAAAGGGAGGCGTAGGTGGATCCTGCAACTTGTAGGCAAAGAGCGAGGAGCGCGTGCATGCCGTAGGAACGGATACGAAAGCAGGAATGCGAAGAAGGGTATGGTGAACGGGGCAGGAGCACGACGAGAAGAAGAAGAAGAAGAAGAAGAAGACGAAGAAGAGAAAAAGGAGAGAAAGAAGAAAGAGAAGAAGGAGAAGAAAGAAGGAAGAGAAAAGAAGGAAGAGTTGCGAATTGGAGAAGGAAAGACGGCATGCATGCACAAGAAGGCAGGTATACAGACATACAGATAGCCGTCGTTGAACACCACCACCGCCGCCGCCGCCACCGCCGCCGTCGTCGCCGCCGCCGTCGTTGCCGCCGCCGCCGCCAACCGCCACCATCGTCGTCACTGCCGCGATCGCGCGCTCAAAGAAGGGAAGTGGGGACGGATACAACACGGCGCGGCCGCGTGTGCAGGCCTGCTTTTGCAGAGCTTCGCTCGGCATACGGCGAAACGTTTCGCCTTGTGCCGCTGCTGCTGCTGACTGCTGGCTGCCGCGACTACCAACTGTCGACTGCTTCCCTCAGTCTGCCGGGCGGCCTCGCGCGCGCTTGCTTTCCACTGACAGATCTGTACGCTGCGCCGCGAAGCGTGTTCGTGGAGGATCGACAAAAAACGTCGTGGGGGAAAAAAAAAAAAAAAAAAAAAAAAAAAAAAAAGAGATACCGATTTACTGACGCGCTTGAGAATGTCGAGGTAACAATCGCGCGCGCGAGATTCATCGGTGTGGAATCCTTTGAAAGGGATCCGCGAAAGATTTTTGGTCGGCGAACAGAAGAGCGGAAAACGCGCGGAGAAGTCGTTTTAAAAAAATCGTGTGTTGTCCCAGGACACGAAGGAACATTGAGTCGCGACTTGTGTGCAACGTGCGTTTTGTTTCGTAAAGCGCTCGTACGCACCACGTGTCGCGATGATTCGCGGCTAGTGGCATCAAGTGTCGTGTTTTGATTGACGTGAGAGAGGGAGAGAGAAAGAGAGAAAATTGATTAAGAGAAAGAAGAATTCGCGAAGAACGCGAAGACGACAAGGCAGCGTATATAGAGTACCACAAACGATATCGCTCTTCCGTTAGACGCAAAGCTTTCAACCATCCACAGGTGTTCGAATCGATCCGTTTTCGCGTGTCCTCGCGGACATCGCGCGATATGTAGTGATTGCAACCCGAGAACCGCGCGAAACATCGTTTTCCACGTCATTCGATGAGGTTCGCGGCATATTGAGAGCAAGAAGAAAAAAATTAAATTGTCTGAAGAAAATTCTCTATCTCGAGATTGCATTGTAACACGATCGACGAGAAAAAACTTTCCGCATGTTTGTGATACGATAGAGAATTTTTCCGATGACAAACAGAAATCATTGAGTTTCGCGATATATTTAAAGGTTATAAGAAAATCAAACGGTAAAAACTGATATAAGAGATTTAATAATCGAAAGTTGTTCAAGTCAAGATCAAAAAGATTGAAAAAAGCACAATATTGCGCTTAACTGCAAGACATGTTTTTAAAATATACAAAGAGGAGATTTAGAGATTTCGTTCGTCATGAACCGCGATGCGATAATAGACACGGTGGTTTATTTTAAATATTATGAGAATAAACGTGCCCGTTTTAACGAATACACTTTCGAAATACGCGATAAATAACTTTTCTTACAATAAACAAAGGCACATGTGTCGCGTGCAATCTGCACAATTCTCATCGGAAGTACACAAATCATCTCGAACTTGGTGCGAAAATAAGACGATTTGCAAACGTTTCGAATAAATACACAGATCCATTTTGACAAAGGGTGCGGGAACGCGAAATCTATGACACGAATCCCGCGGGCGATAAGGAAAGAAGACAGTGATCCCGATATTGGCGCGCACACACAGCCGACGGCTATCTCGCTGCGTGGTGAACACGAAGAAAACTCGCTCTAGGAATAAGAATCGAGGCCCAGGCAGATGAGATGTGAAGCACGAGGACGACACGTCGTAGATCTGGCGGGAACGAAGGCGGAAGTTAAGGAAGCCGAGGTGAGATTCACCGCAGGAATAGCGGCACGTCGGAGAAGCACCTGGCGCGGGCCGCCTGAGATGACGGCCTTGCGACAGGATATCACGGCATCCCCGTATAGAACCTTCCTCCTGCTATCGCTGATCGGACTGCTGCTCCAAATCCACTCGACCACGGGTAAGTGTTTTCGTCGTTTTCTTCTTCGCGCGGTCTCTCCTCTCAATCCGATAAATTTGCACAGCGAATGACTAATGAGAGAAAAGCCTTGACTCCGTTCACACTTGATCGTTGATCTTACGAGAACCAGCTGTTTGTGTGATTAATACGACGATGATGTTACTTGATATACGAACGCTACGCAGCAAACGTTTCTACTACAGTCGAGGAGTCGCTCTATTTCTAGTTATTTGCGTTTAGAAATAATGCACGATAATAAACGTACAAAATTGAATTTGGAAATTCTGTTCTCATTAATTTAAAACAGATAATTTAGTGTAAAAGAAAAAAACTTAATGAAAAAAATTTAATAAAAGAATTTAATAAAAGAAAACTTGACTCGGTGCAATGTGTGGGCGCGTTTTTTCGTAACGATCTTCGAGTTACAAAAATTCCTTCTGGCGTAGAAAGAGATGAAGTACAGAGTTGAGCACAACCTTTCTTTTTCTTTGCGATCTGAAAGTCATCTTTAGCCTCCTGTAATTTGCAACATGTATTATTCTAGCGTACAATTTATGATTTATGTGATTTCGCGGGGCTATGTAATTTCCAACGTCGCAATTTACTGTTGCGGTCCTTGTGTCTTACAATTAACTACAATGTAGCGCTTTGCGTTTCGCTACAATGTAGCGCTTTGCGGCGCAGTCAACAATTTCGGATAAAATAAAACCGTTTTACGTGAATTGTTCGGATATGATAACTATTCTTCTGATGGCTCTTGGCGACGATATTAGAGAGTTTCTGAAATAATGAGTTACAGGCGTATTAAAATTAAAATTTATGCGCATCGCGTCGCATCTGTTTCATTTGTTTGATTAATTTTTACGTCGAATTAAAACACTACGAGACTTCCGTTGCGTGCTCGCAACGATATCGAAGCCGCAGCAGACGATCTCGACAAAAATCATCAATTATCCACGCGATGTGTCAATTAAATTAGTCTAGGCGGCGTTCCTTATTACTCGTGAAGAAAGAAAAAAAAAATACAAATACACAGAGCGATCGTTTTCAAACGGGCGATAAAGTGCGCGAATGAATTCAATGTTAATTTAACGCTTGCACAAATTATCGCAGAAGTACCGAGCTTCGGGACTTTAAAATTTCATTAACAAATGAACGTGCGCTCAGAACTTACAGAAGAAGAGAATAAGAATGAGAGAGAAACATCGTGTTCTTGGCGCGAATCTGAAATTGCATAAAAGTAATCGACAAGTCTAGTTCGAGTCTAGACAACATAAATTTCATCATTGCCTATAGACGTCAATATTTCTATCGAGTAAATTAATTTCCTTTTGACTCGCCATAGTACGCCACGTCACATGATGCAATCGTATGCAGGCTACTCGAGAAGACCAATGGTAAACAATAACGTTTAATAGATTGAAAAAAAAAAATAGATTACACACACACATGCACACACGCGCACACACATATGTATATTTATATAAATACATACAACTACGTATATAAGCACTACAATACATGTACCTATTAACTATGTATATAAACACTATATGATACAGAACTTCGTGCTCTCTCGCTGAATCTGAGGCCGATTATTCTGCAGGGGATTGCCGAGTCTGATATGGATGCGGAGAAGCTAAGTAAAAGGGACACGCTGAAAATGTAAAGAGAGAGGAAGAGATGTGCACGCACGCATGCACGCACGCACGCATGCACGCATGCACGCACGCACGCACGCACGCATGCACGCGCGCGCACGAAGGGGAAGAGAAAGAAGAAATAAAATAGGAGGAGGCAGAGGGGAGGACATATAGGAAGCGGGAGACAGAGAGAAACAAGAAAAGATGGAGCGAGAGAAAAGGGAGAGGGGGAAGAAAGCCTGGTGTAATGGAGGAACCAGTTTGCGGGTCAGTGCTCCGCATCAGTGCAGAGGCGCTTGAGCCTCTAGACGCGCGGACGATGCCACCGGGTGAAAGAAGGACGGGGACGGGAGACCCTGTGGGTCCCGTGAAGGACGTGAAGGAGGAAGGAAGGACCCGCGGAGATAGATAGAGGAATTGTTCGAAGGAACACTGTAATTTCAGCACCAAGTACGCTCTTTGCAGTGCTTGCAGCTTTTTCTCTCTCCCTCTTTCTTTCCTTCTCTCCTTCCCTCTCTCTCTCCCTCTTTCTTTTGCTTCACAGTAAAAATAATGAACAGAAAACACTTCTGATAAGAAAAGAAAACAACTACACCTATTTCGTTAGAAAAAACCCTAACACCTTTCTCCCTTAAAAGAAAAGCACACACACTCCGCTATATTTCGGTCGAGTTACTCAATCTCAATTCAGAGGTACCCTGTTTATACGCGCGCAAATAAAAATAATCTAAGCTTCGTACGGTAAGAGAAAAGGAACGCGAACGCAAACCACAAAACTGACGTCGAGTATTGTATAAGGAAAGAACGTCAAAGAGAGAGAAAGAGAGAGAAGGGAAAAAGAGAAAGCAGCGTTTTTCGAAAATGTACTCCAGTTTTCAGTATGCGCTAAAACTGGTTCTATTAGCCGTGTGTGTAGATGCATCAGATTAGCACCTCGGGTCTCCGTATCCCTTAGCATGGGTAACATAGTAAAAACAGTTCAACGAGCATGACCGAAGGCGTAGTCCCGAGAGATGGTGAGCTTACGATAAAACATTTGAGTTATGCGCGCGTGTGTGTATGTGTGCGGGGGAGGGGGCTATCCTTATATCCTGCGCAACGAAGAAAAAAATGGATGAAACCCATTTGAAAATCCGTTAGGTAAAAATCAACACACCGAACCCCCTAACAGTTGCATATACAGGAGAAAATTTTCTCGGCAAATCATTGGAAAAACCCATCGACGTTTTACGATAAAAAAGAAAAAATACGAACTACACATATTTTGTACACGAAAGAGAGCAAAACAACGTTTATAAACATTAATTGTTTTACGCGTTACATTTTATTTGAAAATTATTAACAAAAGTTAAAACACTTTGTCAAAATGATTTTAATAAATTATCTGACACTTGAACGCATTTTTCCAATGCGTGCGTTTTGGTGTCGAATTTTAAGACATAAATTTTATTTGACAATATACATTACATTAACTTATGAAAATCAAGTTTTATTCTCACGCTTAAATACACGCTTCTATATATATATATATATATATATATATATATATATATATAAATTCTGTTTATTATTAAAATTCATGTTCCCAGCTGTCCAGACATTGAGATCTGTTTCGGTTCTCAAGAGACACTTATACTCGCGCGTAACATGAGTAACTTTATGAAAACACTTAAACATGAATAAAACCTAATAAGTAACTCTATAAAAATACTCAACTCCTGTGTCTCTCTTATTCTGTAACTGTATCAACAAAACTTTCGTAATTGTTACGCAGCTATTTTGTCATACGTTTCGCCTGCGCAAGGATGTATAACGCAATATAATCATCCGGATAACATTCAATACTTGCGATGGCTGGAAGATGTGGTGAGATGAGAGATGAGAGCGGAGCGAACTTCGTACCGCACGCGTTATGTGCATAAACGTTGTACAAGATTATATCGGCTGAACTACATTGTATACATAGTTAGCACAGCGGCGAATTATATCGCTCCGTTCATTATTGATATCCTCTTCAGCCATCGCAAGTATCGAATATTATCCGGATGATTATATTACCGACACATGACACATTGATGACATTCGAGATACCATTTTTTAATGGTCTTTCCGAGATTATCGTGCCCGCAGGATGAAGGTGATGGACGAAGGAGAAAGAGAAGAGGATAGAATGAGAAGGGAGGAAGAGAAAAAGAAAGAGAGAGAGAGAGAGAGAGGCTTTTTTTGTGGTTTTGGTCAACCGGTCGGAGTCGCCCTGCGCGCGGGGACAATTTCTGAGCCTTGATGACTAACCGCGTGGCCGTCTTGTCCGGGCAAGAACTCGTCTCCCCTACGGCACGTCGCGAATACCTGCCCAGCGCTTGCTTCAACAAGCACCGATCTTTTTACCACCTGCTGCCGCCTGATCTCGCGATATCCCGGTGTTATTTCGTCAGTCTGTGTCCCGGAACATTTCGCAACAACGTTAGACGCGTTCGCGTTTTCACGTGACCGAGAGGAAAAGATTTAAAATAACATATCTCTCCGGACATTTACGGTAAACACCGAGTAATCGTTTTGCGGTTCTTTCTAATCGCTTTATACCGCACATGAGGAGAAATCGGCATTTATTTCAATTTTGAAACTTTGCCGCATGCTTGCGCGTGGTGTATTATTCATGATCGAACGAAATTCCGAAATGTTTTGTTTTCGCGCTAGTAAAATTGAACGATACGGATAGCCGTACGTGAAATGTCAAGTTTCTCGAATTACGAGGGTGTAAGTATGCGCGCGCGTTAGCGCAAAAGCTGGGGCGCGGTGAGAGCCGTGTGTTGCACACACCGAGAATAAGCAGGCACTTTAATCGGCAGCTTGTATCTCACGTATGCCCACATGCCTATGAAGTCCCAGCTGCTGGACGCATAATTGCCTAGAATCTAGAACCGAGAGAGCCCCGTGCGTATCTTATGACTATTGCGCGCAAAATGCATCGCGATCTCTCTCTCTCTCTCTCTCTCTCTCTCTTTCTCTCTTTATACCATTTTGCTGCGAGAGATGAGTGATCAATCGTATCTATTTTTACGGCTAAACACGATGACGTCTGTAATTTATTACCTGGCTGATACATTTCGCTGACTTGCGAGACGTGTTTTATTGGTTTTTCTATTTTTAAGAATTGAATAAAAATCATATTGTGTATCCCCGTTATCCGAAATGGATTCGTTATATGTTGTTGAAAGAAAAAACAAAAAAAAAAATATAGAAACAGTGTGTTTTGCTGCGTATATATATTTTTAAATTTTATTTATATCGCGAAAATATTGACTAAAACATTGTGTAACGTTTATTACTCCGAATCAAATGTATAATTTCAAGCGAAGTACTGAGAACCTTCTTTCGGTCGATGCCATCTGCTTTAAACGACCCTAAAGCGACCGTTTCATGGTTGGATAGATACGTGGTATAAGCCACGATAACGAATGCCGTGACCTTGACAATAATTCCACCCAAATACTTTTAACACACCGAATAACGAACAGCCACCCACTTAGGAGTTTAATGTTCGGCTAACTTCAGTGTTTCAAAAGAGAGAAACATTTAATGTCACATTTGCTGTATATACATATATATTTGATATACCATAAAAATGTTTGAAAGAGAATGTTTTTTTCATGTATAACACTATCTACTATAAAATAAGAGTAAACGAGACCGCACATGTAATTTCCACTACTTGATGTAAAAAATTGCCGAAGACGCAAGTTTATACAGAATATTACAACACGAGAGAGAAAGAGAGAAGAAAAAGAAAAAGAAGAAATTGTTATACATAAGGGAAAGATGTATCTGTAGATTTGACTTGTGATACGAGCGCACGACGATAAGCTTGGTAGGACCTAAGAAAGAGGAGGGCAAGAGAGAAAGACCTAGAAGGGGCTGAAACCTTCGCTGAGATCCTCACGGATCCGCTTCTCTCGTAAATAACAAAACTCTAGACGCGAGAATACAGCCGACGGAGCACATCGCGACTTGTGGCTTTCTGTAAACTACGAGAGAAGAACAACAACGATGGTAGTAGTATAAGAAGATGACAGAAAAAGAGAGAGAGAGAGAGATACCTCACGGATGGAAGGTGTAGTGGGGTTTGAAGAACGAGAGGAGGAGAGGAAGAAGGGCGTAACTGGGCCAAACGGTGGCTACGTCGCGGTCTAGACACGCCGAGCCGTGCCGCTCCGCGCCGCCTCTCGCCATGTCTCTCCTTTCCTCTCGTCTCTTCGTCTCTCGTCCAGCTTCGCCGCGCCTTGCTTCGCCTCATTTCGCCTTGCCTTGCCGCGCCGCGGACTGGGAATTAATGCTCCGAGGTTTGCTCAGAAAACTTTCCTTTTCGCTCCGTAACAAGGTGGTGTAGTTCCGCCGTCTCTTTCGGCGCGCGTGACATGCTTCACGGAATTGATAATTGCGAGTCGCGAGTAGGGCGATTCTGGATCGATGAATTTTTAGAGCAACACTTCGCAAAAGGGTAATTATAGAAAGAGAGAGAGAGAGAAAGACATAGAGAGAAGAAGAAAAAAAGAGAAGACATTTTTTTGTGAGATATACCGCGGCTACCACCGCATGTAGAGACAAATAGATACAAGACTAGGTGTTCTCGCTGTCAAGAAAGTCATGAACGTAACTCCAATTTTGAATCAAAACTTTTGAATGAAACATATGTGACACTTGTACGTCAGGTGGTCTCTTACATAACTAACGTAAGATATTATGATTAAGTGTTTACAGTATTACAAGGAACGCTTTGTCTTCGTGTGAAGTCGATCTGCTTCTCCGTTGTACAAAAATAGCTTTTGAATATCTTCATCTCTCCTAAGGGAGAGCGAGAGAGAACACAGGCTGTTAATATTAACCGATAGCGAACCTATTTTTACTTCCGTGCGTAACGAGAGATTCCGAGGAAAACGTTGGAAGGGTTTCGCGGCTATTTTTGCGAGCGTCCGTGCTAGCATCATATCCCGTTCTGCTTACATTCCTTTCGTTACAGATGACGTGTGATTTACCTAAACTTGAATTTCTCAAGAACTAGGACATAAACAAACTATGAGATGTGAGATTATTTGTCGTGAGAGTTATTAATATATCATGAAAGAGGGTGTTTTTTAATCATCCAGCTTCTTCGAGCGGAGCTAACAGCTTTTAACCGAACACTTGATAATGAAAAGCGAAGAACAGATAGAAAAGATGAAATAAATAAAATTAAGAATAAAAAGACTCTAACAAATTAAAATAAAGATACAAAGTCGATCGTAAAGAGTCTTACACAAGATATTCACGCGTAATATTGTATTTTTTTAAAAAAACATTAAACGTTTAATATTTTTGACCATCGTTTTGTGGATTTTCTTCAGGAAAAATTAAAAAAATAGATAAATAACGATATTAATTAATAAAAGGAAGAGGAGACGTGTGTACGCGGCGCATAAAAATAATCTGTCATCGAGTTCGCTACTATAACTACAAGCTACGAGCTAATCTCCGAGGAATTTCTGTTCATCGCTAATGCACCCTGGATGGTTTAGTAAACAGTGTCGACTATTCCGGACTTGTAATCCGGAATCATATGAAGCCCCGTGTGTGCTAATCATACATCGTAAAGTACTTTCGTACTAAGTTCGCGGGAAACGCTTAGGAACGGAAAACACGTAGCCGTGTAGTTTGTGCTTCTAGTTTTAAAATAGCGAACGTACCATCGCACACGGTGAATCGAGTGCAAAAGTAGAAACCTGTGGAAACGGGCACCTATGAGTGTTTTATACAAAAAAAAACTCGATAAATGTTTGCTCGAGTAAATTAACAAACAAGATCATTTTGTAACAAAATCACGGATTTTTCGCTCTCTTTTCGTAAAACTATGGGATTCTCCACCAAAACCATCCGTCAGAATATTTTTTTCCGTTCGTGCTTTGAATCACAGACGAGACGTATAAAGAGACACACTACGTAACTAAGTGTAGCAAGTAAAACAAATAATATACACGCACTCACCTTGTGTATAAAAGCTACATGATTTTTTTTTACGGAAGAAAAAACGCTTTATACAAAATTGTTACTTAACACCGTATATGTAGCGATTTCACATGGCAAAGGACCTTGTTCCACTTTTTCGTAGCGCTAATCACGTGTCCGATGTTTGCTTTTTCATACGTAACGTTAATTAGACAGCCCTACAAGGCGTTTCTTTTTTGCCTCCGTGCCCCATTAACGTAGCCAGCCGGCATTAGAGACACACAGCAACGTCAACAATTCGCTCATTTATTCCGAGACGTAACCACACGCACGCACCACATGGCTCAGACAACAATTTATCACGATACTTTGGTCAAAGCCAGAGAAATAAGGTCAATTATTGTCTCGAATTTGTGAAAATACATTTTCAAAACTTTTAATTTAAATATCTTCTTTTAAGTGACAAAACAATTTTAATTAAAAAACAGGGCGAAGAGAGAGTAGGCGCTTTGAAAATTTCGACTATTGCACACTCTAATGTATCTAATATTATGAAAAATAATTAATTATAATCTAAAATAAATTTCTTCTTTCATAGGCAGATTATATCTATTTATAAAAGTGTTTTTATTATTTTCAAGTATTCAAGAAAAGTTTTTTAAGGGTTTTCTAAATATACCTTGTTCTGTATTAGGCGGTATATGCTGGTCCTCTATTAGTAACGGCCGCTGCAAGGAACTTCTGTCGCAAGGTGTTACGAGAGAAGATTGTTGCGCGTCCAACGCGGCAGCGGCGACCGCCTATTCCGAGGAGGATTTGGATAGCGGAAGTCTTTTCTTCTGGAGGGTTCTTGGAGGTGGTGTGCAGTGTCGTCCTTGTCGAGGTATACACAACAGATCACATTACTCGCTGCTGACATTAAAACATTAATCACGATACGTCTTGGTTCTGTATGCTTACCGTCATCTCTGTCGCACTCTGAAAAACAAAACAGAAGCAAAACTTTCATGTTCACTGTTTCTACACACAACTTAATTTATGACAATACTAGACACAAGTGTAGCAAAAAAACACAGTATGACATTATTTCTATTTTACATAATTCGCATTAATTTACATTGTTGATCAAAAGGAAAAGATGAAACTGAGAAAGCGCAAGTTTATTGTGTTGATTCCTAATATTCTTACGAATCGTTTTTTTCTATTCGACAGAGAGTTGCGCGGAAGTGAGATGTGAAGAGGGAAAGAAGTGCGTGGTGCGTAGAGGAAGACCGAGGTGCGTGTGCAGCCCGGAGTGCAAAGCACCGCGAGGTGGTGGACCGGTCTGCGGGACGGACGGCAAGAGTTACAAGAGCCTGTGCAGACTCAAAAAGCGAGCTTGCAAGAAGGGCAGCCATGAACTCGCGGTTGCTTACAATGGCCACTGCCAAAGTGAGTATGTATGAATACAAGTTGAATCTTTGTACATGTACATATATACATCACCGTGAAAAGTCGCTCTCTTTCTCTCTTTCTCTTTTTGTTAACTTTAATCTTCGTTACCTTTACATTACATCGACATTCTTGCTTGTTGTTCATTCGAAAGGACAAAGATACGTGCGATTACGCTAACTAGGACACATACGATCAGATAAAGAAACGCAACATAAAACGACGTAAAAGAAACATCCGGTGGGACTGGCCTCCCAATAGGGTAATTGTCTAGTAATCGATCCGCCTCGTAATGAGTCTCGATTGCGCGTGTGAAGAAAAACATTTTCATTCTACTTACTTCGAAAATGATCAATGAAGCGTGACGAAAACGATTGGTTCCCACGACACCGACACGCGGTCTTCTACTCTACTAGTAAAATAAAATTACAAAAATCATGTTTATACTCAAAGCTTTTCCTTTTTTCTCGTGTATTTCGAGATTTTTATATGCATTCGCGCGTAAATTTATTTCGTATTTTTATGCTTCAGTTGTGTATTTTCAATGTGTCTGAAAAACTAAAATCTGTTTCTAAAGAATGCGAGTAAAAATGTCACGACAGAAAGACAAATTGGTAGTATTGTAAAATCTTACGCTGAATCTCCCTCACAATTTAACTATCGAGAGATTCGCTTGAGCCGTGTAAATCTATACGGAGGAGTTAAATGACCGGGAGCACGCGCGATTACGGTCGGTTCGGATGGAAACCGAACGGCCCCGGCGACTGAGAGAACAAAAATAAAGAAAGGCAATGCACGTCTATTACGGGGGCGGTTTACGACTGTGCGTAATAACGTGCAAAGTGTCGAGCAGGTTCGTGCGCACGGGTCCGATGTGGCCAAGGTCGGAGCTGTCTGCTGGACCAGAACCTGAGCCCGCACTGTGTGAGGTGCGCCCGCAGGTGCCCCCAGGCGCCCCCGCACCAGGTCGCCGGCGCGCGCCCCGTCTGCGGAGCCGACGGAAACACCTACAAGAGTGCCTGCCACCTGCGACTCGCCGCCTGCCGCGCAGGTCGCGCCATTCCCGTCGCTTATAAGGGCCATTGCAAACGTGAGTCGTGTTCTCTCTCTCTCTCTCTCTCTCTCTCTCTCTCTCTTTTTCTGTTGCTGTGTTCTTTCCTTAACTCTTTTACTAAAGTTCTTTACAAAAATATTACATGTATATACACACACATATGTTTTATTTGAAATACTCTGACCGTGCGTGTTTGTGTGTGTTTTGCATCGAAATAGGTCTTATTGTTTTCTGTTACGGTCGCGAAACCTCGTGACAAATATCGTAAAATATATCCGAGACACGGTGTCCTTAAAGAGAGAAGTCCATGAAATGAGAAATAATAAAATTTACAGTTTTTTTAATTTTTTTATTTTGTCTCTCCGTTTCTTATACATTTTCCTTCGCTCGCTAAATATCAACACTTTCTATCGTTCTTTCCGTAAGAAAGAAATAAAAAAGAAATAGAAATTTTTTCGTGCACACAATTGCGTATAAGATTTGCGCTAAAAAGAAAGAGGGTGTGTTAATCTAAAAAAAAAAAAAGCATATAAAGTAGCTCGTCTTCTTCCTGCGCGGCTTTTGGCCGCGGCACAAACGTGTAAACAGACGTGAACGGATAGCACAATGAAAAGGTACTAAAAATAATAGCAATCCCGAGAATCACGAGAAGGAAGTGATTATCCAAGTCGGATGAGACCAACGATACACATGCATATGTGCAATAGAATCTAATGTTTCTATTTCCCACTCGCAAATAGTTTTTTTTTTTTTTGCATTTCGTTACTAATCGAAATGAGTAAAAGGCAGTGACGTTTAACAAAATAATTTTGCATAATTATTATTTCATTAAACAACGCACACAAACAACCTATTTTTTATTTCAATATTTTAAAATTAAATTATATTGTTACCTCTTTCGACTGGAACTTAAAAATATTACATTTCTCTTTCTTCTTCTTCTCAGTTTTTCTCTCTTATTATTCTCGTAAAACATGTAAATGTTTTTTTTGCTTTGAATTAGGCTAACAATGTGTTATTGTGTACAACCTGCTATTTTGATATCTTTCGTGACTGCGAGCTATTTTTATCTTTAAATTAGAAATTGCTCCGGAAATCGCAATTGCAGTAAAACCCGGATAACTACAAAGTATGATTTTGTCGTACTTCTACACAATTCGTACTTCTCACGAGTATCTTATATTGCAAGGAAAAGAGTAAAGGAAGAGGCGTAAAAGTAAAAAACATCAGAAGGCAATCGCAAGATCGTTCCAGGAAGTTCATCGACCGAGACGTGATCTGCTGGGTTGCGAAAAAGAACAAAAAATTATAAAAAAAAAAAAAAGAAAGAAAGAAGGTAAAAGATAGAGCGAGAGACAAAGAGGAGCATCGTTTTCTGTTCATTCCTCTCGAGAAGCTGCCATAAACCCTCAACTTTGAACACGACACGATCGCCGCGATTACCAGTCAAAGATTGACAGATTTTTTTTTCCAAAGAACCCATCGAAAATTCTTCGTGAAGTATCACGCGATCTTTACAGCCACCTGGCATCTTGATTATTTCGGACAGCTTTAAAAACTTGAGGAAACTTCAATTTCTTCTATAAAATTACCTCGTTTACTGCGTTTCACATCAATGTATACAGGAAGCTGCGTGTATACATCAATGTATAAAGAAACCAATCAGCAAATACAAGCAAATATAAAAATAAAAGAAAGATTGTGTATAAGAGACTATTTCTCTATAAGTTTACAATTACAGATGCCTAACAATTATTATACGTATCAAGATTTAAAACAAAATTTATTAAACAACGCATCACACAAAAAATTGAAAAGAAAAATAGAATCCGAATTTCATTGATAATTTTGGTGTGACGCCTGTAACGTATAAGCGCGATTTTTGATCGTGCGTATTTCTTTTTTTTTTTTCGTTCGCAACGCGTAAGTCGTCCTCGTATACAGCTCGCACCGAGGGCGTGGGCGCGTTACGCTTTGGGGTCGTCGTCATTGTATTTAAATGGCGAAGCTGCAGGAGGCAGTTCTTAACCTGTCCACTCGACGCAGCCAGAGACCAGCCGTTCTTTCGGTAGGTGAGCAAGTTTTGCGCGTATGCGTGAGTTATTTTAAGCAATGCGACCATACGTATTTTGCGAGGTGGTTGCACTTGGACCAGACTCGGGCGAATGTCGACGACGGGATCCGCATGTGTATATGCGCGGACACAAAACGATCTGCCGTTACGTTTATTGGGATCGACTTGTATTTTTATACGTATCTCAGAATGTAGTTCGCGAGAAAAATACTACAACTAAATGTGTCGGAATATATTTAAAAAAAAAAAAAAAAAAAAAGATTAAAGAAGCTCTCTCTCTACATATAACAAACTGAAATAAAAATGCAAGATTATACTGGTCATAAACAATCTAACGTGTAATAATCTATTAATAAAATATATTAATAAAAGACTGAACAATAATTTTAACGTTTCGATCCTCGCTTTGGAAAATCTTCTTTAGAAGAGAAATGTTTTTTTTCTGAATAGTTTTATTTTATACTAGCACTCACGCTGTCTTCGCAAATATAAAGAGACTAAAAAATATTTCCACTTTCGAGAAAAGTATTTCCACTCGTATTTCTCGCATCGCTTCTTTTGTCGTCGAAAAAAACGAGATGGGTTCGCCATCATCACTCACACGGGGACGGATACGGAAACAATAGGTAATGTGGGTCAAGCGTACGTTATAGGTCAAGCACGGAAAAGAATAGTATCGTCATACATAAGTATAACCCGCAGATGTAACTCGAGCGCATTGATGTGCTTGTGGACATATGTAAGAATGTGTCCTTGTGGCGTCCTTGCCTTCTGGTCATTCACACCGTATATGCGTACATATGCACGCACGCACGCACGCATGCACGCACGCATGCACGCACTGACACAGACGTGCGCGTACACACGTGCGTTTAACGCATCTAACATACTTACACCCACGCGATTCGCGTGCTTGTGGAAGCCGGAGCCACGAGGTTCTTTAACATTTACGACATTTACGATTCTTGTGGCTCTCTCTCTCTCTTCCCTTTACCCTCCCCGCTTTGTCCCCGATTGGAGCAAAAATAAACTCGCAGCGCCAAAAGAATTCGATGTACATCGATCAAGCGTTCGCGTCGGAGAACGAAAGTTCAATCGAGTCGATCACGAGCACGGATTAACGAGCACGATGGTGAAATAACACACAGACAGACCGGTTTGATGCCGCGCAAAGCTACAAAAGGAGAAGATTTGGCAATGAAGATAAGATGCTATAAATATTACTGTGTGAGCGATATATATATATATGCGATGTGTGTATATGCGATAATAATATCAAACAGACTCCTCCCCTTTCCCTCGTAAATTTTACACATGCATTTGATATGAATATTTCGTCGGTATATATATAAACAGAATGTTTCTCTTCAAACGGATTTGTTTTTGAATTCGAAATAATGCACTTGGCTTCGTTCGACTTTCCGCTAATCGATTTCTTGCGGGATCACTTCCGTGATTCAGATATTGTCGAAAGAGAGACGAGTCTATAACGGGAACACGCGGTTGAGTGTCTCACTTGAAAATTCCTCGCGGCAAAATTGTTCCGTAATCTCGTTTTCTCTCTCTCTCTCTGTCTTTTTCTCCCTTCTTGCTGTAACAAAATTCACCTCTAGTCGAAGGGGAACAGGTGGGTCGCGCGACGCTAAGGTCACTAAGGTCAACCGCGTTTATCGGTTTAAGAACGGGGCGAAGGGAAGTTGGATGCAAACAAGGTTGAGCATCTTATACGAGAAGGTCTCGCGGCACGACTACATGAAGTATATCTGCAAAGTATGTATCGTCTTTCCGCAGCCCGAGAATAAGAGAGAAAGAGAGAAAGAGAGAGAGAAAGAAAGAGAGAGAGAGAGGGAGAACGTCGACGACCGAAGAACCAGAAGGGAATCGTGCATACGCTGCTCGAACGACGGAGAAGAAACGAAGACAAGAAGCGGTAAACACGAATCGAAGAGAGGCAAGAGAAAGAAGAAGGAGCCAAGGTAGAAACGAGAAGGAGAAAGAGAAACAGAAAACTATCGGGAAAATCAGACAGAGACAGAGAGAGAGAGAGAGGGAGAAGAGCGAAATGAAGCAAAGACGGTTTCTAGCACGCAAGATGATACTTTGGCAACAGCCCTTCTCGAGTTCGAATATGAACTCTAGGAACAATATTTAGTAACACTAAAAACACAGCAGGCATCGACGTAGTCCACAGTGTCTGGCCAGCGACATGACATGGCCACGACGCAGTCTGGAACGGCGACGTTAAAGTCCGCAGCTTGTCCCCATTTTTATTGGTCTCCGGCCCATGTGGATCCGTTTCCATTTCTCTCTCTCTTTTTTTTTCTCTTTACATCGACCTATGGATCTTTAGTTTCTGCTTCTCTTTCTTCACATCACCGCATCCCGCGATGTTCGACATCGACATTCAGCGCTGCACGCCTCCGGTTGAATACCTCTTCAGACCCGATCCTTTCGTCCGTCCGGTACCAGCGGCGGCGGCGGCTGCGGCGGCGGCGGCGGCACCCCACCAGGACACCCATCCCTTGCCCTCTTCCTTGCGCGTCCCGTTCTCACTCGTCGTCGTTATACCTTCTTCGCATCGCGCGCCACTTGGCTATATCTATCCCCGTCGCGTTCGGCTTCGTAGTCGTGATGCTCGATACTGTAAACAGTCCGCGGAAGAAACCTTTGCCCGTATGCAAACCCGTATGCATGCCGCTCCGTGACTGCACTTTACATATCGTCGCGGCAATAAAACGATTTCGCTCGCTCGCTCGCTCGCGCGCGAACGGACGACGATCAAACCGTTAACATCGCCACATTTCCCAAAGTGCCGGACATGTATGCATTTTCGCGCGTGCGAATAATAAAAGTCTTCCAATAAAAGTCTCACACAGAACGTACGATCGGATTACGCATGTTTGCATATTTTTTTTGCTGTCAAATCAAGAATAGGTTCGGGGAGAGATGATTATTGAATTAGGGGAACGTTGATGAGTCATTGTAAAAAAACAGTGCGTCAAAAATTGTCTTCTGTCACATGTGATAAACGATGTGTTGTTTTGCACGTCAAAAACTTTAACGGTAAAACAAATCTACAAAAAATAATGGAAAAAAATAGTGAAATCATAAGATCATGGTTCCACCGCGGCATGTTAATCGTTACCGCGTATAATAATATCAAGGATGTAAAAATATCGGTTCAATATGCATCAGCATTCTACGCGCATTATCTACTTATAGCACCAGTTTCTTGCTCTCTCAGCTAATAATATAGTCGTCGCTTCATACACTAGTCTTACACGCACACGCACACGCGATCGTTAGCCGACTCGGTAAATATCATCAGCCGTATCAATCAGCGAAAATTTACTCGTAATTACTTTCTTCCGTGTTGCACGTCTCGCTTTGACGTGTAATAGAAGATGAAGACGGGAAAAACGGCGATACCTGTCTTCGCGCGGTGTATGTGCAGCAGAGTCATTACGTTTTCTTATACGCACGCACTTCCAAGAAGTGCGCGATTGAGAGTAAATAATTGTAAACTCCCAACGAAAGGAAACTTCTGTATATGTTAGTTGCCATTGTCGCTGTATATATATATATATATTTTCAATCATAGTTTTCACTATCAATCGCACTTGAGATCTAAACTCCTCCTTATTGGCAATTTCTCTTAACGCTCGCGCGCGAGAACGTTCTCTTCGCGTGACGAAGAAAACGTAAAAGAGAGAAAAGCCGAAAGAAATATCGCGGTGAGGAGCCGCGCGCAAGCCACGAGCATGCACAGCGCGTGACGGAGAAGTAAATAAGTAAATAAACCAGCCGGTTTAGCGACGAGGTGTCGCGATGCAAATAATCGTCTTTCTCCAATTCGAGGATCCGAGGCGCGAAAGTACACGCGTCTGCAAATATGCACACCGCAAGTATGTGCGCGGGAACGTGTGCGAGCTTTTCTCGGTTCTCTCGTCGTCGTCTTCTCGCCACCCCCTCTCACATCTTTCTTTCTTTCCATTCTTTTTGTCGAGAGAGAGAAAGAGAGAGAGAGAGAAAGAGAGAGACTAGTCAGTCCGGGGATATCTTATACTCTCCAAGATCTTTACCCGATGCTCTACGCCCGTTTATTCTTGCCATCAAAGGCGTTAAGTAATTTGCTTATTTTTTCACCTCGCCGATGGCTCTCGCATGCGTGCACGTGTACATACACACACACACACACACACGTACGAGCGCGCACGTATATACGTGCGTGTTATATTGACACTGTTTCTCATCCGTCAATACTCGACGCGCGCGGTTTTTACGCGCCGCGCTAACTGCAGATGATGCGGCGCGATGAGAATTATCTGGTTGTCGCATGGCAAATTATGCCTGCCGACCAAGACGGAAGTGGATAATGGCATAGAAGGACAAGATTTTTGTCCGTGAAGGATAAATATCGTCGTGATACTCCCGTTATTCGTAATATCGCGTCGCCATCGTGCCGCTAAACCCGTGCGGCGCAAGCTTCACCATTTGCAAGAAATATATTCGCGTCTCCTTGTCGCATGTATATTTTTTCAATAACAAACTACATAACACACATTGCGCGCGTGTACGTACATATTTATATATCTCCGTCACGTAAACACTTTTAATGTCAGAGTTTAAAGTGGAGAAGAGGTCACGCACGAATTCCCAAAGTAACGTTACCGCTCCGCATAACGCGCCATGCGTAATCTAATGACGGATCATTTAAATTGTCGTGGTCCAATAAGCGCTGACGACGATGTTATGTCAATGCCACGTTAGGTTGAATGACCAAGGACCCTTTCTCGCGTACGCGCGCATGCGACATTGCGTAACTGTTGCGTTACTTCCCTTCTCTTTTTATTGAGCGTTTACAATAAATCAAAGTATCATCAATTTTCGTACAACGAGTCGAGTTGCGAAAGCAATTAAGAGAGTATCGAAATTTCAATCGTTCATCATTTTTTTTGCGTTGACAGGTTGAGTTTTTCGGTACGTGTGTAAAACTTCTTGTATGCGCAAACGATGCAAAATAAAAGTACTGGAAGTTTAGCGCAAGATGTTCAAGCGATATATAAAATGGTTTTTCTGTTGATAAAAGACTGAACAATAATTTTAACATTTACGAACTCTCGCTTGGTCTCCAGGACAAAATTTGACAAGATATATTTATCCTCTTGTATGTATTTCTATACTGGTTTGAAAAAAATATGGTTATTTCAAAGTCGCCTTTGTCTTGTTTTGATGTTGACAGAAAGCGCGGACTGTACCAAGATACGCTGTCGGGAAGGCCAAACTTGTTTGTCCGAGATGAAGTCCGGGCGACCGCGTTGCGTGACCTGCACCTATCGTTGTCCCCGGAAGCGGGAGCGCGTCCGTAATCGGGCTCATCGCGACAGAGATCGCGATCGGGATCCATCGACGACCATGTTATGCGCGACAAACAATATTACCTATCCCAGCTGGTGTCACATCATCAAGGATGCCTGCGTCACCGGCTTCGTTCTTGAGACGCGGCACGCGGGCCCGTGTAACGCTTACGACCCGGCCCCTCTTTATATCGGTAAGTTAACGATTATTAACGAAACGAAAGCAATATCTATAAATAAAAACGTGCAATAAAATCCGAATTGGCAAATCGCCGGAGAGAATTGCAAATGGGTCTCTTGTAAACAATCAAAGGGGATGTGGAGCGCTGCCAGCAATTTGATCTCGATGTTTCGACAGCTAGTTGGCAGAGAAACGATGACGAAAGACAAATTCAGAATTTAAATTGAATTAGGTTTTTTCATTGTAAAAGTACGTACGTTAATCCACAACAAATAGTTTGTCGAAAACATGATAAATTTTCGAACACCGTATATATTCAGCACGGGGGTTGATGTTATTTTAACAATTTTCAAACATTAATCCAATCCCCTTTGAAATAAACAAGTTATCTTGGAACAAAAGTTTCAACGTCATTAATTTTATTTGACGAAATTTCCGTTGAGATGCTCCTTCAATTGAGACGATGATGAAATTAATAAAGCGCAAACTTCGCGATCCCAACGTCATTATTCGTACAGACAACAATATCAGAAGCGTTCCCGTCTTTTTTCCCCCGGTGGTGTTTGTTAGATTGCGTACACGCGCAGAAACCTGTTGCACGTTACACGTGAAAGAGGTAGGGAGCTAGTTCTGCTTCTATTGGCGTAACGCTTTTATCTGTGCGATTTACGCGAATAATTCGCTTGAAAAAATACTTTTTATGATTCGCCTCACGGGAGAAAGATTACGCGCGCACATGTGTGTTATTTCATTGTTGTTACAGACACCGGTTTTAACGATAACAATAAATTACGCGCGCTGCGTATAAGAATATCACGTACAATAATATCCAGGACGTAATTGTGTCGACTAGCTATTTGTTATTGTCGTAAAATGTCTTTAGATTATTCATATTATCTTTCAATAAATTATTCTTTTTTAATATTCTTTAACTATCCTGCAATAAAATGCAATTCTTTCTCCGTTACACAATTTGTCAGTTTGTTCGCAGAAAAGTGAACATTGATTTTCGAAGTTACTCGCAACGGTATTTAAATCGCAAAGTTTAATTCGTCAAAAAATGTTTTTACATGTTCGTTGCAGAAGAGGACAACACCTCGAGCAACTACGGGGTGGATCTGGCAGATGAAGATACAAAAGCGGGTGGCGATCACGTCAAATCGTCGTACGGTCTCCACTCTTTAGCGTTGTCATAGCTTTAGCGCTTTTGTATTGTACTGCGAAAAATGATGTTCATATTAGCGGTAGATGTTAGTAGACGATCTTTACACAGTCTAGTAATCTAACGAGTGCTCATCCCACGAAGATCGACATCGATGCGCGATGCATCCGTTGTTTCTCCGGTTTCTTAACCGGACGATCGGAAATGTCGCGTTGTTTCGGTATGAGAAAAAAAGCAAAACGAAAAACTAAGATCGTATAAAAAAAAATACATTTAAAAAAAAACATATCTCGTTCTTGAATGCACAAGCATAAAGAAATCGATTTACGCGAGGGAAAGCTATTCATTTCGTCTTTTCACCTTTCCTACCACCTGATGCATTTATTGATTTCTCGACGCACAAAGATCTCGTGTGACACCACACGAATTGCCTGCACACGATCAGCTTTCGCATATATATAATTACGATCACACGACGATCAAACGAGGATTACTGATGTCTTCCGTTTATTAACAGTTTCGATTCTCTTGAAATTAATATGAACATATATGACTTTAATCTATATATATATATATTATATATCTAGTTTCATAACGTAGAGAAATTACATAAATTAAAAATACAATATGAACGACTGTAGACAAAGCGTGTGTGATAATATAATAATCCTAAGACGTCCGCTTTTTTTTTTTTCCAAACACATACACCTTTCCATGTGTTCCGCTGTGGAATAAACAGCAGTCTATGGCATTTGTCGCGCCAAAATTTTTATCAAGATTTTTTTCAACACGTATTTCACATATCGAATGTAGAAGAAATAAAATGTTAAATCAAGTAAAGACGTATTTGTGGCTGACGATTTGTGAAATTAAGTGTTTCTCAACAAATATTTAAGTTTTATCGCTTTTTTATCAGTTGCATTTGCGGTCATTATGATTCCTATACCATATGTCTTATTATGTCGAGTTTTATTTATCAAAGATATATTTAACGCGTTTTCTCTCTCATGCCGCTGTTTTTTTTCGTGCGGTTGAGTCTCCGATCGTGTTAATAATTAAACTGACACAGTAAAAAAGGCACGTATGTTATGACATTAATCAAATTTTTTTCGTGAATGGAAAAAAAATAAACTAGCGATACTAAACACGCACACATACACACACACAAAGTCCATAACTTGTATTGTATATTTAGGTATATGTAAACAAATATACACACAATCACATATCTTGTATCTGCCATTAATAGATACTTTAATGAGATACATTACAGTAATATAATATATTCGGAAGAACATGTAATTTTTTTGTGATCGTTATCTGTCACACACGATCTTTTGAGAAGATTATTACATGTACGAGCAAAGAAACTCGGAGAGATCTCATATCACTTGTTTTACATGTGAGAAATACGAAACAATCAGTCGTGCAGCAATGTTTTTCCATCAATTCTTGTAATAAATAGCTTCTTACCGTTATATTACACGCAGTCGTTTAACGTACTGTCAATGATATTTGCAAAAATCAAAATTTATTCGAGACTTGTTCGAAAAATAATTTAACGCGATTTTATATATTGCGATTAATGTAAACCGAACAACGACGTCGATTTTCCACATGGCATACCCAACTTTGTGTAACTTATATTACGTAATTTACTTCTTCAACTGAGTTAAGCAATGAAGTTCTGTTCTAAGAGAAAAAGAGACGCACACACTTATAATAATAATATTCATCTTAGTAATCAATCGATATGTTAAAAAACCTTTGCGATCTCGAGAAGAGCGATAGAGCCGCCTCTGCGTGGCATGGAATTGGTATCGTGTTATGGAATTGTAAATGGAAAATGTAAAAAAATTCACAATAAGATTGTCGCATTGCGCGGCGATGTCACTCAAAAATAGTGCATTAGATAGACGAGTAATTTGATGTAAGTCATTATTTATTAATCGAGTTTACGCGGCAAAAAGTCGTTGACACAGCGAATGGACGATCGACGATAATTTATTACTATTTTATTGTATTACACAATACAATATTACTATTTTATTGTATAGCTGTCATTTTTCGAAAGAAGTCGAAATGCTTTCGATATATCTTTGATATTAGAAACTTACAAAAATAATGTCAAATGATGATCACAGATGCGATAATGCGTAACGTTTGAAACTTAATTAACTCGCGTGTATGTGGAGCGTCTTGATATGTGTTTCACATGTTCGATTTTTGTCTGAAACTTCGATATCATCGATCGTTCAACATTGCTCTCGTCTTAGCGTCAGTAGTATTCGTGTAATATTTGTACTTAATTTATTTTTCGTAGTTTTACGGACAACATTCTTTGTGTGCTCGATTTAAGTGTGCACGATCAGGCGATTGTTTTAGTCAAATCTATATATAATATAAATCTAGATCTGTGTTGGGAGTGAAAATTCAGAAATGAGGGAGGCACTCTACAATATATGTATATATACATATATTGCCAGAAGATAAAATAAATGAAAGCGGAACAAAATAGCAATGTGAAAACTGCGCTGTCAGAGATAGTCGACAAAAAACGAGAACGACGAAGATATTGGTCGACGTACGTAGCGTAGTAATCACACTACAATTATATTCAATCTCAACTTTAAATTTCAAAACCCTATTATCCATGCCAGAGTCAGCGCGATATTTTGCATTTTCTTCGTGACACCGACTTAGGTATTTACACTCCCAGTATTTTTTTTTTTTTATTTTCTCTCGCGTTTTCTAAGTTTGTTTAATTTTCGTTAAGCACGTGACACTCGAACTCAGGGACGCTATTAGCTCGTGAGATCGTAATGAACGAAGGAAAAACAAGAATAATGAGGAAAATTACAGGTGTTGACTGCCGCAGTCAAGTGTTTAAAAAAATGCAAAATCGCGCTCTGATCTATATTATATGTTTTCATTCCCAATATAATAGTCGCCTATTATATACTCGGAGAGTTACACATATACATGTATATCGCGCAAAAAAATCTGCGAACTATTGCTGTAGAAATCAGATAAGAATTGGTCGCGAAAAAAAAAAAAAAAAAAAAAAAAAAAAAAAATAATAAATCGTGAAAGAGCAAGTGTGTCCTGGCTTAAGTACGTGACTGTGCTTTCATGGACTAGGAGTGCGAGTTAGCGCGATCGCGTTCCACGATAACAATATAATCTATGCGCGCGCGCACGATGAAACGCGCGTAGATGTAAAGCAATTATAAAGCTCTTGGAACTTCCGTTTCCATAAGAGATTATTTGACAAAACTTATTAATTAGGATCTATTATTTTTAATGTCTAAGTTTCAAAATGCTTTATCTAGACACTAACAAATTAACTTATAAATAGACACACGCGCGCATACACACACACACACACACACATACACACATAAAACAAATATAAATATAAATATATATATATATATATATAAATATGCAGATTGTGTCGCTAAAAAGTCCGTTTTCGGAAGTATATTTCTCGTGTCAAAAAAGTGATAGAGATTCGAGAGAGATAGAGAATGCTTTTTTTTTTAAATTATCTCCGTGACATAAAATGTTCAAGCACATATCGTCGAAATTGTTTTATTTACTATTTAATACAGCAAGACGTTTTTTTTTTGTTTTTTAAATAACGCATTTTCAATATTTTGATACGTGCGAGAGCAATATGCCGCTTTTTCCGACGATTGCTTTTATAATAATTAGTCGTTCTCTAAATGACATCTTGTATATGCACATATCTATATTTACTGGATACACTGCAAGCTTTTACTTACAAATTCGTTGACCAATTTGGAATCTCAATCAATTTTTTTCATCTCGAGCTAACTTAAGTGTTAAAATTTGTTTAAATTTACTGGGATTGCGTTTAATTGTGAAGCAAAGCCGGTTTAAAAGCCTCTCAGTCTCTTCCCGGCGTTTACGTCTACCATTTTCTTTTCATTTTCTTCAAAACTGAGAAACGGCAATGGTTCGAGATCGTAACGATACACAATAAAACGACGAATAAGTGAGGAAAAATGAGAGAAGATAGTAAGCGCGAACGTCAAAACCTAGTGTTCTTTAGAGTGATAAAATCACGCCGACTTTGATTCGAAAAATGTGCTTTTTATCTCTTTTACGTGATTATTATAAACCTTTATGCGGAAGAAAATCAAGTTTTATGATATGAAATATCGTCAATGTTATATATACACGTATACATGTATACGCAATATCACACAATTTCCACACAGAACAAAAGCTTCATTAGAAGTCCACACAGCTTCATGCGATATCTAATGGACGATATCTATATCTGAGGTTTCTGTAAATTTCTTTCCCTGTGTGGGCGCACTCACGTGCACATGTATACATGTATACATGTATGTGTATGCATTTACTACGTTAGAAAATCGATCCTAGATTAGTCAGAGGATTCGTAGATGTATAGAATAAATAATAATAATTGTCGGGCAACACAACTGTATGAAAAAATATATATGAATTTACAGAATTGTAACGGGATGTTTGGAAATAGGCGTATACACATGTGTGGTCGACGAAAAAAATTCTTTTCTAAAAACTGAACTGTTTCTTCAACACACATCAAAATTTAATGATACACACAATTGTTATATTTTCTCATCGAAGATACATCTTGTCGATCAATTGGTTTTGACCGCACAGTATTATTCAGTGTCTCAGTATTTTTATATATTAAGAACAGAGAAACATTCATTTCAGTTTTACATGACGAGTCAACCAAATAATTTGTCTATTCCCAAACATCCTATGTATACATATATAAATTATGTATATTTATATGCATAGCTTATATGTATATACAAATCCGCAACTGCTTTCAAGACTGTGGACACGTTATATATATACATACATATGTGTCTATATACTTATATATATGTATATATATATTAGTGTATAAATGTTTAAATAAATTATTATAACATAATCGCAATTATAGTTATTTGACGTTATTGATCGTACATATATGTATCTTGTCTTGTAAAACCTGTCAAATCTTTTGAAGAAGCTTAGCAAGCCTGTTACCTGGTTAAACGGTGACGGAAGTCTGACGGCAACAGTTTGTATGCGCAATCCGTACTTTCTGCATCGATATCACAAACGTTATTATCTCGAGACGGTATATAACAGTGCGTATGTGTCAAAAAACGTTTACAAATTTACAATATAAATCAAAGTGCGCTACACGTAACAATAAATAACTGCAGAAAAGCGCGGTTTAGATAGCGCGTGCCATCTACAGAAGCGCGCGTTAGCTACTCGATCGAGAAAATGTTGGCGCGTTTTGCACTAAACTTGTTATCAGCGGTAGATTTAGTGTAGACATATACCAAACCGACATTGATGGACACAAGTCGGTAAGGATCTGGAGGAAGGTACCGGCTTTTCCGGATCAAACTAAATCACTGGCATTGTCGCCAATTGTCCTCAATGAGATTTTCATTGAGTTCTGCGACTATTAATTTGCAACATTTGTAAACCGGACTTTATTAGCTACAGCTTATCTGAAGGTGAATTTAAATCTGACATATAATAAATATTGACTTCTACATTTTTTCAAGTGTTTAGAATTTTACATGAAAGTTTTAGGCAAACCAGCAATAAAGATATTTAAAATGTTGTTAGGGAAAGAAAAAGAGAGGAGAAGCTCCGAAAAATTCCGAAATTCCGTGATGACATTACTGTGCGCCATGTGACATCGCGCACCAGTCGACGTTTGCCCTAATGTTCACGACCAATGTGAATCCGCGACCATTGGGTTCACACCTCCGACGGTGAACCAATCGGCAAGTCGGAATTACGGCAACAACGGACGACGACGACGTGATGGTGGTGGCGATGCGCGCGCTAACCGCGGGGACGAGGCGCGTCGGCGGCAAGTCGGCAAGTCGTTCTGATCGGCGCGGCGCGTTATATTTAAGCCGCCAGCGGACCCGGTACGGTACGGTATACGTTGTCGGAATAGTAGTACGTTCCCCGGCAAACGAAAATCAATAGTTTTGTCGCGCCGTGAGCAGAGCAGCGAAGCGAAGACGCCATTACTCGTGCGCGTTTCTCTCGTCGAGCTTCACGCGCCCCGGCACGTCACGACGACGGACCCGAGGACGACGCGCGACCGCTGCTCGCCGTCAGTCGTGCCGCGTCGCGACCCTCGTGTACGAGGTAATATACGTCGCTTGAACAACACGCGCACGTCGTTCCTTGGGTGTCACGCAAGGAAAGAGCCAAGCGAGCAGCGAACCTTCTGTCAGCTTCTGTGTTATTGAAGGTTCCCGAGGAATCGATCGCGGTAGGTTCGATTCACTCTGAGCACTCTTGTCGTCGGCAAGAGCCGATTATTCGTCCGATCATCGTCCGTCCCTTTCGCTTCTCTCTTTCTCTCCGTCTTTTCCCATTTTTACTATTTTCCCTCTCTATCTCGCTCCTCCGTCTCGTTCCTCGATTCTGCTCCGTTCACCAAAACCTGAAGGTGTGCCAAGGTAGCCTCGGTGAGAAAGCGATCGCAGACGCGATATCCCGTCGGACAGCTGCGAAAGCCGCGCCGTCAACGGTTTCTCTCGCTCCCTAATTCCGCTCTCTTCTCTTTTTCCTCTTTTATTCACACGCTCTTTTTCCCTTTTTTTTTTCGTTTCCTTCTTCGTTTCCCTCTCTCGCGCGCGCACTTCGCAATACGATGGCGTTTTTGAGGAGCGTGCCGCGGCGATGTTGCGCCGGCAAGAAGTTGACCAAGTGCGGCACGTTACCGTTGCCCGTGGTCGGTCTCCTGGAGAACACGGCGGCGATGACGACAGCGGCTGCGACGAGGACACCGCCGTTCCGGCTGGTTACGCAGGTGCGTGATGACACACGCGGATATGCCACCGCCGCCGCCACTGACGTCAAGAAGCAGCAGCAGCAGCAGCAGCAGTCAGCGGCGCCTCGACAGATCGACCCGCTCGATTTGAAGTTTAACGACCCGGTTGCCGCTTTCAAGAGCAAAACCACCACGGAGCTGGTGCGAGCCTACTTTGTCTATCAGATGTGCTCTATTGAGTATATCGTGGAAAATAATATGAAGGTGAGAGTCATTTGCACGCACATGTTGTTTCTTATCTTGTTTTTTGTTATCGAGCTCCAAGCATGTTTTGGAACCGATCGTGCCGATGCGCAAAGTTACCGCTAAAAAAAATACTTTTTACAAATAATACTTATGTAAAACTCGCAGTACAAAGAGTAAATAATTTTGCATTAAACTATAAATTGGAAATATAGTGCGAAAGTTTTGAAATGTATTGTAATTGAAGCTTCTAGTTCTGTTTCATTGATTCAGACATGATGATTAAGTCACTCTCGTTTTATCTCTCACTCTCTAAAATGTTTCTTCTCACCTATATCTTCTATGCGTTTCTTTTAAGGCACACATACAAATAGATATAAATGAATTTAAATAGCACATGTTAATTAAATGCTGTTGCGGTAATTATAGGCAAAGATCATCAGTCATTCTGTTAAAGCGATAAGCACTTCGTGGAACTTCCTGCAGATAATGAGTAATTTGAGAATAGTCAAAATAATAATTGTTCAACATATGTTGACAAAGTATCTAAAACAACAGCCCGCGTTTGAACCTTCTTCTTCTGAAAAGATAAAACCTGTCAACGAGAATATGATATTGTTGCGTTTTTATCAGCCGCCTCATGTAGTTTTTTCTCACGACTGATCGAACCAAATCCAATCGATTCGTATCTCTCAAGAAAGTAAATGTAACTTGTATATATTCTTTGACATATGTCTCAATATCCATTTATTTCCAATTTCTATTTTAATTTCTGCGAAGAGTCTTACTAATGTAATTTGTATCCCAGTGAGTTCAGTATATATTAGTGACTCATTATCTCAAGAAACAAATAGGAGAGATATTTCGTAATATGTATCATCAGTTAAGTAATTCTGATGAGATATTTATAACAAAGTATATCTTTACGTGCCACATTTTTTTCACAAACAATAACGATATATTTACCGATCTTGTGAGAAATATATTTACACGTAACGTATTACTTCATTTCCTTGTGGACTTTCCTTTCGTAAATATACCAGGAAATCAATTTTTCTTCCACACGATTAAGATTGAATTACACGATACATGACGTTATCGTTACATCACAATATGATGTCAACAAACCGTGAGACATTGATACAAGGTTTAAATGGGCTGCGACAGTTTCCGAGCTGTGATAATTCTGTGAATGGTTCCATTTAAAATTTACGTACAATATTTTTATTGGTTTGTGACGTGACGATGACGTGTGATAGTGACGTCCTTACGTAGGAAGCGCGAAATTAATTCTGAGAATATTTGACGAGTCATTGACAAGACGAGATACGTATAGTGTAACGTCACATTTAATACGAATCAACTCTATGTACACATATGTACGTCTTATCACTACCAATAATCAATTCGCAGACGCGTTAAATTATATATGCACGAACGTATATACAATACATGTATACAACAAATTACTTCCGCGCATACATTACATATGTAATCGTCTCGCTTCGGGATAAATGTTTGAACGAGTCGACACTAACCTTGGTCAACCGTTGATTTTTCTGATACCATGAATTATCTACAACTTTCTTATCTGAAGAGAGACATCTGTTCTCTCGAAGATAGTATGAGCTAGAGTATAGCGTCGGGTCGAAATCAGTTGTGATTAGACCGTCGTTTTCTGTGGGAATTATCGGAACGAATTTCCTCTTTTGCAGTGTCTCTAAGATCGAGTTTCGTATACTTAGGACCGGTCAATCCGAGAAAAGTATCAATTACTGCCTGCACTTAAGTGTCGGTTACAACGTTTTTACTGCGTTCTTTGTGACACACAATCTGTTCGGCTATCAATAAATCACTCAAGCGGTGCAATTTATCAAAATCGGCCGATCGTTTGGATAGCGCGATAGCGATCTTGATAATATAATTACAATTGATAATAAATGTCTCGCCGGAAAACTTTCCGAGGGAAGTCTCACTCTCGCCTACAGTTTTTGTATTTTTTGTTTTTTCGTCTGAAACTTACGTAACGTTTCAGGTCGGGGACTTTGCGTTTTAAGGTAACTCTCGACGACGATGTGGTACTTACGGCGCGTCGTTATTGATTTCACTATTGCCGGTCACACCGAATCGACCTAGGAATTTTGCCGCAAACCGCCGCCAATTACATAACCACCGTCTAAGGATAGACGTGCGATACATAGAATTTGATGTTTTTTCTTAATTTGCAATTAAGGAAACTGTCGAGTGTGTTGATCTTTACTTTGTCTTGTGGTAAAACTGTTTTTGTAATATTTATATTCATATTTTTACAAAGTACAATATCTTTGAAAGACTGACGTAGTTTCAAGCGTGCCAATTTGTGCAATTGTTTCATAAAAGTTTTTTTTATGCCAAACAGAAACTCGCGTAAGTTCGAAAACTGTGCATGCAGTGTAAAATAATCAGTTAATATGTTTTTACAATATTCATGTTTTCGTGAAATAAAAAGAAAACATATGTAAGCCGCGCACGTTTGCGAAAAACGTTTGTAATTAGTGTCTCGCTCTACGAATAACATATTGTCTAAAACACTTACTCTGATTAGACTTGTTCAGTGCATAATTGCGAGAATCTTTGTGGTAGAAAGATAATGCATAATTTACTAGGTTTTTATTGCGTTTAAGAAAACTTGCAAATTACGGAAATCATGAATGAAACTTTTCACACGAACTACAAAACATGTACAATTATATGTGAGCTTTTTTTTCTAAATCTTCATAAGTCAACGTTTACGTCTGTCACGTGTAAATATACATATGTTTTTCGCGGTCCGATGCAAACCTTGGGACACAGTTGGTGCACCCACGTCATTGCAATGATGCATCTTATCGCGTTGCGCGTCCGCCACAAAATTGCTACACTTACCTACCTATCTACTTGCTAACTTTACGTAACGCAAAATTCGTCACGTGCGAGTGCTCTATCGACCGCATTACTCATTGCGGACTAGCGCATGCAATCGTTCGATAAATCATCTCTCGGCAGATATAAATGTTGGCCTGTTCGATTCGATGATATATACTGACTGCTTCGGGGTTTGTTTGACGAGACATATTTCACGGGGAGCTAATTGTAAAATGTTTACGGTAAACAACGGTGTTCGGGAGAGGAAAATTATTTCTCTCGAAAACCGAGGCCTCGGTCGCCACAGATATACATGAGATTGTATATATTCTTTTTTTTCTTTAAACGTATATTACTTTAGTTAGCATCAGTTTATGTTCAATAACACGGTCCTTTGACGCGAAACACTTCATAATTATTCATGTCACGCTTAAGCGAACAATGTTGGGTGAAGACTTCACAGACAGGGTCTCAAATGTATTTTTCATGGATTACAAGTCTTTAAATATTTCATTGTACGGACAATAGATTATAAAAACAATAAGAGATTGTTAGAAAAAAACTTGCGATATTATCGTATACGCAAGATTACATCGACATTTAAAGATCTCAGGACACACATTCACTGTGTCACTGAAGTTACCTGAGCTTTTTTAGACGATTAATTTCCCCAACTTTACATCTGCTGATATTTCGAGAATAATTGTATAGTCTCGACAGTTTGACATATTAGAATTTTCGTCTCGAAATAACGGGAGTCTGTTACTAAATAAATTCTGGCTCAAAAACGGTAAAAAGTCCTCAAAAAAACGCACGGACTGTAAAAATTAACATGTGTTAACTCATGTCAGTTTTCGAACCGACTAGTTGAGAACCGTAGAAAAGAATTCACGTGTGCGCCGACAGGTCTTTGTTGACGTCGGGGCAAAACCTGCACGAGGACAATACGATCCCAATCCGGTTGTTATCTCATCAATATACGACGCATAGTTCTTAGAGAATCTGACCTGACCTGAAAGTTGACTTTCTTCCATTGGATTTTCTTCCTCAAAAACTCGAAAGATTATTGACGATTCAAGTTTTCAAACGTAATGATAATTAATTTTTCTTCGAATAAATATCAAAAGGATTTCAGCTTTTATACTACGCTATGTTTTAATGACTTTTTCTTCCTTATTTAATTAACAACCCGGTTGCAACGACAATTTCTTTACATCCGTTTTTTTCATCCTCTCCAATGACATGTGATTGATGACATTTTACCGATAAAAGTAGAACACAAGTAGACCCTGTGTGTGAGATCAATACCGCATCTTCGCACACCACGTAATCACGTGAGCGAATCGGATCAATGCGAAAGCGTGATTCTTACATCTCGCTCGCATTGTTATGTTCGCATTCACGCGGTGCTCTTGTTACGCAATTTTGCGCGCGTATCGCAAAGTTACGTACGTAGCGGCGTCATCGTGTCTGTCGCCTCTTGCTCGTCGCGAGACACTCCGCGCATTGATTAACCTTTTTCTTTTATTATCGTCGCGTCGTCTTTTCTCGCCGGCAATTTCTCGCTACAAAAATGCTCTTCCGTATTCTCTGATTGAATTCGTCTTTTTTTTTTCTCTTTAAGTTTTCTCCGCTTATAATTCATTCAACAATATCGAGTCCGTCTTTCTCATTTGAATCATCTATTGTGACAGTTTGCAAAACAATTTTCATGTAAATGAGTTGTGTTTACTTTTCTTCTCTTTCGGTGTGTTCGTTTTTATTTCACGCGAATCTACTTGCGGCCGTCAGATTTTTCCGTGACCGTGTTTGCATTACGTCTGGCGCAACAATTGAACAAACAAATTGGTAGAAATTTTGTCAAGGCTTTTTTTCGTCTCAAGTCGCTCATCATGAGTCGCAATCTGCGTTCCAGAAATGTCTTCATGGTCTCGTTCGGATTTCGGTCAGTTCGGAGCCGCACACGTGAGTCTTCTGACTAAGTGCGACGTAGCATATGTCGAGAGTGGTCATGCGTCAGTTATATAGGGTGTTCTCGTACGAGATAGCGAGCTGATCGGTCGGCTGGTCGGTTGTAACGACACGTGATAAGTAGTTCCAAGGTTATCCGGTTCGTCCGGCGCCTCCTCGCACGACCACTCGTACCAGGGACGCATAAACGAAATGGATGGATTTCGACCGCGAAATTCGCCGGATATACCGTCGAGTCAAACTGTCTAAACGTCGCAAATGACGTTCTACTACGACTAGTTTGCCCCGACCTATATTCCTTTTCCGAATGGATTTAAGCACGTTATCTCGCGAATTAGCGTGCGCGTCAAAAACTGGAGTTTTCGGGTTCTTTTCAAACAAATTCAGTTTAATTAATAGAAATTAATAATTAATAAAGAAATTAGTATTGAAATTTGAAATTAATATTTTCGTCTCCGCTTGCGTCGCGAAGCCGGGACATCCTAGGTCTCGATCGACAAAGTCGATCAAATAGATATTTGAATAGCTAACGGAAACTTTAAAAATAGCTTCTTCGTCGACGCGTTGATAACGATTGACATTTCCGAATCGAGCCGCCGGTATCGACATCGTGATAACACAAATATATGACACTTGCTACGCTGTCATTTTATCTTTCGCAGGGTTTTTCCGCGTGTTTATTTATATTACAGACAACGATGTACACGTGTGTTGTATTACCGTAACGCAATATCGCGTCAGTACGTGCCACGTTTCTATTGAATTGATTCGAGAGATTCTCAGAAACATATATTTTTCAGGATACATCCTCGATATGCTTTAACGGACAATTTGTTTCTGTAACATTTTCGTCAACACGACTGCAGTCGTATTCTGTAAAATTGATTAAATCGAGTTGTGAGAATTTGATTTCTGGCAAAATTGAAATACTAATAATAAAGCGGATTATGATGCACGGTTTTAAGCTGCAAGGTGTGTTTCGCGGCAAGAATTTTTCCGGATCAGTTGTCGGCTCGAATCGCAGTCTATGCGTATCACGTCGTGTCACGTTCTTCGAGTTACGTTTATCGACTTGACCGTAAGACATAGGCAATGCAGTTCAACGGCCCGTACAATTGCCAAGAAGTCCATTTTATAGAGTCAATCTGCAGTGAAATATATATGTATATGTATTGTGTGATCGAGATAGAACACACACAAAATTAGTCAAGAATGAAAAATTAGTAAGCTGATGACGGATTTCTCTTAATTGTCTTGACAAGTCTCAAATGGCTGATTGTGTAACAGCGTTTGCAAACAATGTTTATATCGAGGCACGCGAGTTGCTCCGACAATTTTGGCACGCAGCAACGATTTCGATTGATATACACGCATGATACAACACGATGTTTCAGTGACAAAATTAAAGTCACTTTAAATCTCTTTAAATCTCGCGAGAAAGATCAGGTGTTACGTACAATATGTTCGCGATGAATGTTATCTATTTTGTTGAAATATAACAGTATATTGTGATTAAAATTCACAATTTCGCGCTGAGAAGTGTTTTGACAGGTGTGTGTTTCTTGATATGCAAAAAAGCTTATCGCAGTCTTTATGCACACGTCGTTCGGGTTTATCAGTAAGTACATATATCGTTGGTAAACTGTAGTAAGTCCCGGGATAAATAGACAAACAAACACATAACGACTTAAGTAATTCAGTAAAGTTCACTTTGCCTGTTTACTTAGCTTTACTCTCTTAAGAGAATCTACATTTTCAATTTTCCTCTCGAAAGTGATTCAAGCGTAAAATATTTTATCGATTCAGAAGTCAGAAGTATACGTGCGTGCGTGTGTGTGTGTGTGTACTATTTCAATTTCACTTGTAGATATGTCTCACACTTGTTAACCGATTGAGGAAAATTACACTTGTTGAAGTGTAATTTTCCTCAATCGGGATTTAAAAAAACATTTCTCGAAACGAAATCTTATGAACGACGACAAAATTAGAATCGTCTTCTTGTCGCTCGTAAAATAGTTTTTGCTGCTTCCCGATGCATCTCAATTTTACTCTTCTACGATTTCATCTGACGACACTCGACTCGGCGATCGATTTCTCGCCTGTCATCATCGCGGCGATATCTATTTTAATTGTCTGACTAATTGTACGTTGTCATCTTGCTTAAACTCGCGTTACGTGTACGCCCCCCTCCGAATATACAATCATTAGCTTGTGTCTCGCCGATTTATAACGCGAAGGATTAATTTATCGTTATCTGGAATTTTATCCATTCGACTCGGGCACTTTTGTGTTTTCCAACGTAAAGCTTTTTAAAGCTTTACGGGTTTTCCCATATCGCAAATTTATTCGAGGAACCATACGTAATCGTTCATTCTTCAAAACAATAAGATCGCGATAACAACAAATGATGATGCATTAGGACACCGAAGCAATTTAACACTCCGACGAAATAGCTTTTCAAGTTCGTACACCTATTACGCTCAAATAAAATTGTATTTGACCGAACGTTTCATCATTTCGCGGTGGCCACAAACCCGCAACGTTGTGAATCACAGGCGTGTAAATTAAGATAGGCCATTGTTACTGTCTAAAGTGATATTACCGAGAAATTAACGTCGAGTTGTAACTTCCGAGCTGTCAATATACTTATATTCTTACACAACGCGTGTTTATGTGCGTCGCGTGTCTCTCCGCAATATAAAAATTGAAATAATATGTACCATGTACAGTAAATGTAATTAAGTTCACTAAACATATACTATATATGTGTACATTATGCAAAAATGCATGATAACAGTAATAATTTTTTTATTTAAAAAAGTTTTTTAATTATAGAGTCTTAAAGAATTCATTTTCTAATTTATTTGTCTACTTGGTCGTAATAGACAATTTTTCTTATAATTTATTTGTTCTCTTTCATGTTTTTTAATTGTATTTTATATTTTTTATGATTTATTTATTTAATAAAAGTAACATGTATTTTGCTCACATACTGCATCTTGCTTGAATTTAACCGTGACATTTAACGATAGACAAAATGAAAAGGGAGGTAATGGCGTTTACTGGGAGCATGCGTTTCGTGCCTTGAGAAATCGATTCAGGAACCGTTTATGTTGCTATTAAGCGTCATATAACCCACATTTTTATCGTGAAGGCATACTGCCGACATTTTCGTCTCTCCACGCGGGTTATGTAATATCCGTTCGGAGCTGAACTTTGAGCAAAAAATTAACTACAATCTTATTTTTACAGATTTTTTCGTTCTCGTATTATGTTACGTACATTATGCTCGCGTAAGCCTCGCACTTGCGGTTTTTTTTAACATTTAGCTTGTAAATCACATGTCGCGTGAGAATGCGGATATACATTTGCAATTTAACTGTCGGCTCTCTCAGTCGGTTTATTTAGATATTGGGTTTTCTAAGTAATTCTGACGTCTCTTTTACATAATCAAATATAACGCAGAGAAGAAAATCAAAATTTATTGAAGAAATAAATTATTGTAGGAATATGGATTAGATGCACAGTCGAATGTACGCGTATGTAATAATTTACACTTGAATTTTGTTTAAAATTTAAAACAGTTCATGAAACTGGCGAAGACATTGCTGGGTGAAAAACTGTTCACAAAGCTGATGAAGGCTACGTTCTACGGTCATTTTGTTGCTGGCGAAGATGAAGTCCAGATCACCCCCGTTCTAGATAGGTTGCGACAATTTGGCGTCAAACCTATTCTCGATTATTCCGTCGAGGAGGACATCTCGCAGGAAGAGGCCGAAAGGCGCGAGATCCAGTGAGTACATCCATCATCTTACATCACGTTGTTGCGCATTAATTTTTGTTTCATCTTCCGCATAAGTACGAAATCTTCACAAAAAGCACTAGCTGCTCGCGTGTGTTCGTCGAGTGTATGATTTAATCTTGCGCATCGCTTTACCTTTCAACGATCGTACGATTCCTCAACAATAAGATGCAATCTGTTCACGTTCGCGCGGAGAAGAAATTGAGCTTTTTCTTTTCTTATCGCTCATTAAACTTTTACTATGGAATTTGATGATTTCAATATTTAAAAACCTGAAAAAAAAGACTCAATGCGATGAGCGCTCGTAAACCAGAGCGTGTCAAGTATTCGATATTCTTTCGTTTCACAGAGCCTCGGTGTCAGAAGCGGGTGACGAGAAGAGAGAGGGCCCGCTGAAGAAGTATCACGTGGAGAAATCGTTCGCCGATCGGCGATACAAAGTCTCGTCGGCCAGGACGTATTTCTATCTGAACGAAGCGTCCTGCGAACGAAACATGGATATATTTATCAGATGTCTGGAAGCTGTGGCGAGTGAGTCGTGTTGATATTGTCTTTATACTCTCACAATCAGCTCCTTAAAATTTTAATCCGTTTTTTTCCCTAACCGAAGGTTTTTTCCTTTTCTTTATCCTTTCCGACATTACGTAAGATGTTCTTTCCACGGGCCTAGAGTTGGTTTTTTTCCTCGAATAAAGATTTCGTTTTATTTAATGTCAGACAATATGCAAAATATTTTTTCAATTAAAATGGGTACAAGCAAAACTATGACTCCATACCCATTTATTTTGACTTATTCCGCGATTTGCTTCGATCAAACGGCAATTTCAATGTGTGAATCGAATTCGCATGCGAAACAGACCGATTTCAATCGTAACATCGGAGATTCGAGTGTCTCTTGACATTCCATATGTACTCGACCGATGCAAGTAGACGAGCATTATCGCCATGTTGACTAACACTGCGATTTACGAGATCTATCGAGATTACGAGGATTAGTGTTATCACGAAACTTGATCTTTTTACGTTTGTTATTTTACGAGCGCGATTATTTCATTATCGCTACTGATTACGCGGGAGTCAGTGTATTTAGTGACGTTCTTTATTATCCGAACGCAATTTAATAATAAAATACGAAAGAGGTTTTACAAAATTAATTGGTTAAAGTCAAATATATACAAAATCTTATAATCTAAGTAACGTAGCGGATCTACTTTCGTCGGGATAATCGTGTAATTGGCGAGGGCGGGACGGGTTGGTTGACGTCACCAAGGTGCACGCGGAATCGATCGCTGACCTCAACGAATTTTCGACTCTCGTCGACGCGGAAGTACACACCTTCCTGGCAATGATATCGCGTTGAACGCTATTCTACAAAATGTCAAATTACTGCCAATATAAAGAAAAAGGAAGGAGAAGAACGTCACGAGCTCTCTTGCCGCGGCCAACAATTATGGCGATAGAGATCTTTCGGTATTCCGCAACTCTGAAGCTAACAGAGTCCTCTACTCGGCTATAAATATCGTTACGCGAGTGGGATCACTTTCCAACCAAAATATGTCAGGGACGGGTGAACGCAGTTGTTGTCTCACGAATTGTTTAATGTTCTGAGACATGAAGAAGAAAATTAAAACTATATCGATTGTGACGATAGATGAAGAGCTTCGTACGTTTTCCAGACGATGAAATTAGGACTCTGAGGCTGAAGTATCCTTCCCAAAACATTACCTTAAACGCCCAAGTTGATCCTCATCCCGGTAAGAAGATTCACATTCCACTCTTTTCCTTTCTTGAAATCTTTCCACGTACATAAATAATCAGATTCTGAAATAACACCTGTCCTTTTACGTAGGCTTTTTTTATCGGAAAACAATCGACTTAGTATCGAAACGTTAACACGACGTATCACAAAATGCGTCTTTGCAGGTGCATCGATGGGAATGGGCATCACCGCCGTTAAATTAACGGCGCTTGGTCGGCCGCAGCTTTTGGTAAGTAATTTTATTCCTTTCTGGTATCTGTTCGAGATTATGAATCTTTAATGAAATAATTTAATTAATATTGTCTTTTAGCTTCAATTGTCGGAGGTAATTATGCGCGCACGACAGTACATGTCGGACGTTATTGGCGGCGAGGGTGCTGTTCTGGCTCAGCATGCAAAACCTGATGATTTTAGAAAAAAGTTTGAGGAGGCACACATCAAGAACGAAGAGTCGGTGCAAAAGTTCCTTCAGAAAATTCAAGCGGATAAAGAAGGGTATGTATTAGAGAACGCTAAGCATGGGTATGTATTAGATCTTACTAAGATCTGGAATTAAGTTTTCTAATAACTTTTCAATATTTTCATAGAATAATATTATAAACAAGAGATAATTTTATTTGCAGTGTAATTCATCTGTTTCCATGGAGCGGTATTTTAGATGAAAATTACGAGTTGAGCGAAACTTTCCAAGTACCTGATATTAAGACGGGCAAGATGGTCAGACTAATGTCGCAGCTTACGTCAAAGGAAGAAGAAATGTTCAGAAATATGATCAGACGTCTAAATAATATTGTCTCGGTACGTCTCGAACAGCATAATCACGTTTCTATCTGATTTCGAGCTTTGTAGTTGATGACTAAAAGTTATTCCTCCTTTTCACAGGTAGCTGACAGTTTAGACGTTCGTATTATGATAGACGCGGAACAGACGTACTTCCAGCCGGCCATTTCTCGCTTGACGCTGGAGATGATGCGCAAGTACAATACGAAAAAGGTAACGTTTTAACATTCTCAGGGGATCGCGACGTTATCACTTAGCTACTTTTCAGTGAATGATATTCTCACTGCCAAATGTCGGTCTACTTCTTAGGCTGTGGTATTCAACACTTACCAAACGTATCTGCAAGACGCGTATAACGAGGTGAAAACGGACCTCGAACAGGCGGAACGCCAAAACTTTTATTTCGGTGCTAAAATTGTTCGCGGTGCTTATATCGAACAGGTCAGTAGACTAGATAGGATTTTGTATTTTTCGTGTAAAATTCGTCGAAATTCGGCATAAAACCGACGAGTTTGTATTCAGGAAAGAGCTAGGGCGGCAGCTATGGGTTACCCAGATCCCACGAATCCCACGTACGAGGCGACGACCGAGTCCTATCACAAAACACTTATGGAATGTTTAAGGCGAATGAAACAATATAAGGACAAGGGAGAAGATCCTAAAAAAATAGGAATTATGGTCGCTTCGCATAACGAGGATACTGTGCGCTTTGCGATCGAAAAGTGAGTGTCATTATCGGGTTTTTTTTTTAATTCTTAATCGCTTTGAAAAACAGACATAGATTTATATGTGTACGAAATAATCTCTTTTGCACTTTTAGAATGAAAGAAATAGGAATTTCACCGGAAGATAAAGTCATATGCTTCGGCCAATTATTAGGAATGTGCGACTACATAACATTTCCATTAGGTATGTATATTATTTCTCAATCTTAAGTATTTGTTCTCTCGCGAGATTGCACGATAAGAACAAGTGTATCTACGCGCATCGCGGTCGAATGGAATTTTCAGGTCAATCCGGTTACTCTGCGTACAAATACATCCCGTACGGACCGGTTAAGGAAGTACTGCCGTACTTGTCACGGCGCGCGCAAGAAAACCGGGGCATACTACAGAAGATCAAAAAGGAGAAACGCTTACTACTGAGTGAAATTACAAGACGTATAGTGCGCGGCAAGATCTTTTACAAGCCCAAGGGTAATTACACCCCCGTTTGAACAGTTGATATGTTAGTTGCACAGACAGAATTTTAAGTATCAAAAAAAATTGAAGTAGTGGTTGTAAATTATTGAGAACTCTCCTGAAAGACGTCGATGCGGGCACTTCGGATTGTAGTAACTGATTAAAATAACTTGACGAATCTGTTATCGTGGTATTTGGAAGAGAGAAAGCGCGTGCGCGCGCTAACGCGAGTATGTGTGTGCCTGTATGTTTGTGTGTGTATATGCCAGTGTGAAAGAGTACGCAATTTATCCATCGTGTAAAAATTTATCTCGGTGTTCTATTGTCGAGTGCATCGGGTGCTCAATACTGGTCAATATTAGAGAGCTATGTTCATCGTTCGTTTTGCCCGTTGTTGTCAGAAAAGTTGCCAGAGATCGTGCTATAATTTAGTTTCAGACGGTAAAAAGTGTCAAGAGAGCAAGAATTGGATCGCGATCTAGCTCTCTTTCGACGATCGAACTCTGTCCAAAATCAATTTTCTGTGCGCAGTATGTTTCACTTTGGTTGTGTCACAGAAGATGAATTGATCACTTGATTTGATCGGTAGCTTAACACAACAGTGACGATTGTGAGAAGATGGACAGTGCTTTTCTTTTAACATGCTTGCATTCTCCTCAAGTTTTATCACTTTTTTGAGAATATTGTCGAATACTTTTCATATGTACATAATACACCGTGCGTATCGATTATTTATGATTTTTGTTCGCGTAATGTTTTCTTTTTTGTTCACATTGTATCTGTAACAGAGAAAAATAGAGAAGAAAAATAGGGAAAGAACATCGCGCGCATATAACTGCGTGTAACACCACTCGTGTCGCTCACTCACGTCTTGGTAAACATATTTCAAACATTTATTGCTTAGAACAGTTTGTGATGCATGCTCGCACACAGTTACCAGAAAGAGACAGATAGCTGCTGCATCACGCGTACTTCCTACAGGAATTGATGCCACTGACAAGTCTTTTATGCAAAACATGAAATTATTTACGATTTATATCGGAAAATATAAAAAAATTTAATTATAGCCTTGATCATGAAGACATTAGCCTATTTACAAGATAAAAAGTAACGATCTTCTTTATTTGTGACGTAAAGATTTTTACGTCCGTGTTCAAAATCGGTTTTTTTGGCTTAAAAATTTGATTTTTCGCTTGCAAAATTTAAAATAGTTGCAAAAATCCATATTAGAAAATAATCAACAAAAACTTATTCTTGTTGAAAATATTTAGATAAGAGATCGGAGATGATTCAATATGATTCGTTATAGCATAGGACACTATTTTTAGAAATCCATATTTCCGACTAGAATCATAAATAATTTCGAAAAAAAGAGAATAATGTGCGTATTATAAAAAAAAGATGGCTCTTAGTGAAGTAATCAAAGAAGCCAAAATAAAAATATAAAAAATCTAGAGATATCTTAGCGACAGACGTGCAAATTACCGAGTGTTTTCAGGTAGCAAAAGAATGAGCTGTTCTTTTAATGTGTGCACGTAACTGAATCGTGATATAAAAGTAATCGAGATGGCGATAACAAAAGACCGAAAAGAAAGAGGGAGAATGTGTGAGAATCCACGTTATCTTTTTGTGATAATAGCCCTAGATAAATCACATACACATACGTAAAAATAGCAAAATATTATTGATCACTTTGCTTCAGCCTAAAATTGCTTGTTGCGTTACAGGATAAAAAAAAGTAAAACCAAGTCACATATCGAAAGTACACGTTACTAGGAAATATGTATCCTTCTGTCTTGCCATTCTCGTCTTTTTTTCCGATAAAAAAATACAAAACAGGGCCGAGGTTCGTAATTTAGATTCATAAATTCACGCCGTGATGTGAATAAGATTTTTAAGTATTAACGAATCCCTTTTGTTTTATTCGCTACGAGAGAAATTTATATTGCAAAAATGGGAAAAAAATAATTATTGCGTAATGATAATACTCAAACGATGATCTGATCGATTGAGAGGAAGAAAATCGTCCAATATATATATATATTTGATATTTCGAATAATTTCTCATTACTCTGCGATTAATACGAGCTGGTAATGCGCGATTCCGGATATGATAATGATCACGCAATCAACAGTAATTATGATGCTTTTAACTTATAAGCTTATCACTACAAAGGGCCATGATGCCTTACTAGTTAACAGTTCTAGGATTACTTGCGATATTGTCAATTGAGAACGTCGCATCTGAATTTTTGTGCATTGTCTGTTATTTGCAATATTAAGCAATTTGTTTTTTTATTAAGGCCCATAATGCACAAAGATCCAGAGCGTGAAGAACTTAGTTGAAGGTGTTGCGGTAATCCTAGATCTAGTTTGTCTTCTGGTAAGGCGGATTATGCCTTGAGATTAGTGTACAAATGTTTTTATAAGTTGCGTGTCGTATTTTGATATTCTCAGGCCAGTATTTCTCTGACATTTACGAAAGTCGGCTCGATGATGTGTGTGTGACTCTTCGAGTCGGCGAATATTGTACTACTGCGTTTTTCTGTTTTAACAACAAGCGCATGATACTCAACGCATTATTATTGTGTTTTTCGATGTGTACACGAATACAGTCATTTGTGATCTCCATGTTCTTTTTTTTTTTTTGCTAATATACGTATTGCGAGAACGCGTTTTATGTTCGGAGAGTGTGTATGTAGCCTACATTTATATATGAGATTGTAATAATGTAAACAAAAACAAAAAATACGTTTATGTAGAATATTTACTCGCTTCGTAGAACGTCACTGCGTGACGATGATCGATCGCGAGAGAAAAGTTCGAAGAAAGAGAAAAGTCTAAAAGGAAATGTGTTTGATACAAATCTGTGAATCGCAAAACTCTGGATTAAAGAAAAAACAAAGAAAAAAAACAAAGAAAAGAGAAATGATGATCGATGAAAAAATTCAATAAAGGGGCATTGTTACAAGTTACACGGGCTAATAGCTAAGTGTTTCCATGTGTTTCTATGTGAATGAACGTATGTGTGTCTAAGCGTGTGTGTGCGTGATTCTAGATGTTACACATTGATGAATTCCGTTGAAGGCTGTATTTAAGATCGCCTAACTCCACGTCTTGCTCCCCGCGAACGCGAACTTTTCGCGAACTCGCGATCTCGAGTACATAAGACATAAGATGCTGACAATAATTTAGGTAGAAAATGTTGACGTGTATATATATACATACATATATATATATAGACGTATATAATATAGGTGTATATGTGAGTCCTGTTCAGTTACATACATTTGTGTCACCCGATGGAAGTTCCAAGAAAATAAAGCGGGACCGACGTGTCTCGAGAACGAAGGCTTTACGAACGACATTAGTGAAGAACTTAGTCGCGAAACTTTTCGAGTGTTTACTTTTTTTTGCCAAAGCGTTCGAGCGGCGACGAGATTCTTCGTTATTTCTTTTAGTCGATTTCACCGATCTTCTTCATTTTTATTCCCTCACACGATTGCGCAATCTATTATTTCGTTTAATCGACGCTTATTAGTTACAATTGTTAATTCTAAAAAAAAGAATTGTTCAAAATTCACACGTATATTGTCAAGCTTGAAGCTTACGAACATTTCGAGGAAGATCGGCAAAATCCGTCAGTATTATCCGTTTAATAAATAGTTAGTTAGCTTTTAGTATATTATTTGATGAAGTACAAAAACCACGAATAAATACGAATGATCTCTATCATGAAAGTAATTCCACGGATTTTAAATATAGAAAAAAGAAAAGAGCCAGTGTGCAATATGGAGGATCGAGCGTGTTCGCTTGTTCCTCGGGAACGTTGTGGTTGGGCAGAAGAAGTCGTTTTTTTTTCTCTCACGCGAAGTGACAATTTCGCGCGTTGCAAGATATGAAAGTGAATCAAAGCGTCGATTGATATAAAATAAGATAATATTTATTATTTCATGAAATACAGATAATATATGCCTTTCCTCAATGACGATATATATATATATATATATATATAATCCTTATTCCGCGTTTCGCTAGGACATAGAACGATTTTCCGCTTCCCTGTTCTGCTCTCCCGCGGACGATTGGTCGCGATCAATCGACAAATCGAAAGGGTGAGCGAGTTTTTATTGCTAAGTAAGTACAGATCCATCTGCGCGAGCAGTTTTTTTTTGTTTTGCAGTGTCCTAGCAAATTTCACCGGGACCTTACGACACGTATGTATCTTTATTTATTTATTTATTTTTTTTTTTTTACTTTATCATCGATCTTTTTTTTTTGCGACAGTAAAATCCAAACCGCTGGCATAATACGATTAACCCGAACATCGGAAAACACGCAAGAGGCGCATAAAAAACTGTACCGTAAAGTGGGATAAAGTTGCACCGGCGGAACTGATCCTGTTCCAAACGTGTGGGATTTGAGTAACATTTTGTACATTCTGTATCTGGTTTTTGAGAGAGTTGTGTCATTTTGTCATTGATATAAAATATAAATAAAACATGTGTAATATTCTCCGTTCAGTTACATAGTAGTCGTAAATTAAATGATAACAAAATATAACCACGCAAGAGGCGAAACCACGAAGATAACGAAGACTAAAACTTAGGGGATATTTTTTTTAATATTAAGGGATCCTGAAGATGATCTTTTTCACGAAGTGAAAAGCGCACAGCAGCTCCCGTGAAAAACGCGTTTCTCAGGTGTGCTTTGACACCGCCAAAAGCAGAGAAATTTTTTCTCTGTGCGGTAACGTGCGTGGAAGGGAAAGATCTATGACCTTTTCGAAAGGCATTAACGCACCACAGAGAATACGTATGCGACGGTACATACTACACACACGTTCTCTTCGAGATAAAAACCAGGCATCTCTCTCATCCGTTTCCGCCAGGCGATGTGTTCAGTGATATGTTGCCTTAATCGTCCTAATTTATCGTTTTTTTTTTTTTTTCGATCCGCCTACATTTGGAACATTTAAACGTGATAATATTTATTGATCACTCTTAAACTTTATGCGATTACAGATTTTCACTTGCTTAGTCTAAGATCTGTAACAAAACAAACGTCAACTAACGTCCGCAATCAGGAAACGATCACCGTGTTTTATCATCGTCACTATATCACACGGGTCGAAGAAGGAATTCTTCAAATGCCACAAACGGACGATCGTTTCGCGATTCAAACGCAATTTGTCGGGTTGTGAACGCGCGAACGGCGCGTTTCTCTTTTAGCGGAGGATTATCGGGGGGGAGGGAGGGAAGGGGGATGATAGCCTTTGCTATTCTACGAGGAAGAGACGATCCTTCTCCCCGGTATATATTGGTACGCGAAGTTATTATCATAAAAAATCTTACCTCTGAATTTTTTGTCATGATATATATATATATATAATGTTAACAACGCTTAGAATTATTATTATTATTCGCTAAATTCATCCTAGATGACGATTATCGCTTTCGACTTCGACGCCACTTACTGCGAGTCGAGAGTCGCGGTTCTCGCGCACGCTATTCCGAGAGTGCGATCGGTAATATAAAATGACAAGAGTCGTTTTCGCTCAAAAAAATCGACGCGCCTCGGTGCCGAAACGCGTACGAGCAGCTACGATATTAGATAGAGAAAAATGCATGTATATATATCCGTGTGTATATATATATATATAAACATATACATAACACACATATATATGTATGTATATGTATACATATATATATATATATATCTCGGATGTCTCGCGGAAATCGCGCGTGACGATTTCACTTATACTTTATGTAGCTTGGCTTGAAAGACATCAGGTACATTTCAACGTTCCGTTACGTCAAACAGTGATTCGCTCGAGTGATACAAAACGGTACGCTCGATACCGGAACACGATATATGCAGATTTGTATGTATGTATGTATGTGTGTGTGCGCGCGCGCGTATAGTTTCTCTCCGCTATTCAGTCGTGTGCATCGATCGCACCGTAGCGGGAGAAGGCGTACGTGTATTGTTCTATATATACGCGTGTGTATATGTATATATATATATATATATGTACACATATATATATATATATATGTAATGTCTGTATACACAGCCGTTCCATCCAGCTTTGAGAAGAGCCATCCTCATTAATCGCGGCTTAAACGCTCCCGGAGGGAGCTTTTAAAGCGCCCGTTGCGGCATGCTCATCGATCGTCGTCGTCCTCGCTCCAAATTCGCGAGAATGAGAAAGAATGAGAGTGTTACCTCTCTCCCGAGTCGAGAGTGCTAAATAGCGCACTTGCAATAAAACGCGATACTTTGTGCTCGCACGAGATGCGCCGGATGCCGTGTCGAGATCGCGCGTGTTACACCCTGAATTTTTACGTATATGTATAAAAGTCTACGATGGAATAACGCACGTTCGAAGGGGATTCTCACGCGAGGACTCTTTCTTATTAAGAAACGCGCGGGAGAAAGTACGCACTTTTTTTTATATTTTAAGTTTCTCGAAGTTGACAGAGAAGAAGACCGCGTTTCGTCTTCTTCGCCGAGGAAAAAAACGAACGCTTCCTCGGCGTGTCCATCCGGCCCACCACGTTAAAACATCGCGCACTGAAGACACTGTTGCACGACTCGTATTTGTCACGACGACGCCTCGAAAGCGCGCTCACGAAAGCGTGAAGACTGTAGGGGTGGCGCGGTCACGCTCCTTCGACCCCTCGCCGGCCCCGATGGCACTCCGACGGCGTTCCGGCTCCACGAAGAGAAGAAGCGGATTCTTCGGTGGAAGGTCGTCGCCGTCGTCGGGCAGACCGTAATCGGTGCGACAGGCGAACGCCACACTGTTCGCCCTACGTCGCGTCTTCACCTTGAGTGGCGCTCCGCGATCGGCGGCCTGCGTCTGCTGCTGCTGCTGCTGCTGCTGCTGCTGCTGCTGCTGCTGCTGCTGTTTATGCTGCTGCTGCTGCTGCTGGTGTTGTTGCTGCTGGTGCTGATGTTGATGCTGCTGGTGCTGCTGCTGTTGATGCTGCTGTTGTTGCTGCTGTTGCTGCTGCTGCTGCTGCAAGCTGCTGCTTCTGCGGCTGCCGCGTCGCGTAAAATGCGACAATCGGCTGGATGGAACGGCTCGCTCTCAGTCACCCCGATGTTTCACATCTGTACCCGTCGTCGCCTCGACGCTGTTGGATCCGCGCTCGCTCGCCCCGATCGAGTCCCCCGGTCATAAGGGCGCGAGCGTCGTGCCACGACGCGCCAGGCAAATCTCCAGCCACAGATGCGGCACAACCGTCATCACCAGCATCGTGCCGAGGCCTATCACGCGGTAACGGGTGCACACCACGCCGTGCAGGCCGAGCGCGAGAGTCAGCCCGAGCCAGCGCCAGAAGAGCGACGTCGACAACGGACCCTGCCACGAGTTCGGATACAGACCCATCACCAGCGCTGGAAAGTCAAGAATTTTTCTCGATCTTCACTTGCGACTTCACTTGTATCTTAAAGATGAATTGTGTCTTTTGATTTTGCTTTCAATTTGTTTGTGTATTTTACTAAGAAAAAATCAGCGATATTTTGTGAAAAAGAATTATATTGTTTTGCGCGAAGAGAGTCTTCCATTTTTTTCACATTGCTCACGATTTATAGAGTTTGAAAAAAAAATACAACAGAGAGAGAGAGAGAGCCCCGTAAATTAAAGTCTGTTATTTTTGGTACTGTCTTCCTCAGCGCGTGGTTTCTCTCCTCGCGGAAGAGACATTACGACAAACGACGCGTGTTTTTGTTCGCGGTTTGTTTGTTCAATCACGCGACAGAACGTGTATATGTGATTCGTTGTAAATATGTGCACAACTGGCGAACGGCGCCGCTGTAACTTTTGACAAGACGCTACTTGTATCTCGCGCACCGAGACGGAACAGAGTTTCGAAATCATTGAAACTTGCTCGGAGCTTAACGCGAGTTCGTTAGTTTCTAAGAGCCCATCCATTCGACTTCGCGAGCCGTCTTCACACGAAAACTACTCTGACGTCTTCACACTATGTGAGATTGCACAGACACACATACAACGTACTTACTGTATATCAGAGTCTCCCAGATGGAGTTACAAAGTCCCCAAGCGGCTGATATAACGTAAAAGACAGCTGGATCGTCTCTCGTCGGTTTCCAGACAAGCAGGAGGAGCAAAAGAACGAAGTGAAAAGCGAAACCCACGGCTGAAATGTAAAGAACAAAGTTTTCTTCCTCTCTTTCCGGAAATCCGCGATCGAGAATATCATCGTTCTTAGCAATTATCACATGTTAACAGTTCCATCAATCACGCTCATGTTGCGTGTGGTATATCGATGTTAAAACTTACTTACCCACGACAAAATACCTTTTGTCCGCAACGTGCCTAAGTAACATCGAGAGCGTAACGGTGGCGACGGCTTGCAGGAAGGCCAAGGTCAGGAAGCACACGGCGACGGTGCGAGCGCCGCCCAAAGTGCATCCCACATATGCCTGTGCAAAATACAAAAGGCTGTAGTTATAGACAGCATTTTATTTCAAAGGAAACATACGATACTAAATATAGACGAGGTTTAAGGAAATTTACAAGATGGAGCGTCGTGTGTGTTCGCGTCTGAGAAAAATATTTTTTCAAGCTACATGTGTCCAACGGGCTCGCGGGAAATCTGAGAATTTTTGTTCCGAAAACAGAATCTTTTTTATTTCGACTTACAAATACATTAATTCTAAAATTACAATACGATAGATAGATATAAAAAAAACAAGTAATATCGTTGAAAAAAAACAAATAATATCGCGTTATTTGTTTATTAGTGAACGAAAAGGAAGCAAATGTAAATGTTGAAAATTTTTATATTAAGAAAGTCTGCATGTGTCGAAACGTAACAAGAGTATATTATTTATTTTCAAATACGTATCGTCATTTGTACCTCCATGAAATCATCGTAGATGAAACCCTGCTCCAGGCCGATGAAAAACGTGAGAGGAGCTGCGAGCTGAAGCTTCGGATCCTGAAACGCGCATTTTACGGACTTGAGGATGTCCTTGACGCATTTGCAGTCGTGTTTCAGCGACTTTTGCATCCTGTAGTCGAGGAACGCGCAGGATATGAAGAAACCGAGTATCGCCAAGCCGAGCCAGATGCTGACGAGCACCGTCGACGCGTCTGACGTGATCGTCGGCAACGATTCGTTGTAAAAGTACATCTCGCCGGAGCAGTACTCGGCCCCGCAAACCTCCCCCATGTCGCTGTACACTGGGCTGGTAGACGGTATCAGGCCCATTAGGCTAATGAGGATCGTGGCGATGAGACAACCTGTGTGGAACACAAAAATCGTTACGCAGTTTCTTGAAGATCAAAGACTGACAAATTTGTCAGTTTCAAGAGAAGTCAAAGAAAAATATTGGCAGTTGTGTGTACCAATTGCGAGACCGATGTCCTCGGCCAGCTTGATTCCCCGATTGAGCCTTCTCAGCAAGCATTCGCGTCGCGTTTCGTCTGGATCCTCGGGACTCACGCAGCAAACCAGCGCCATGCTGGTCGCGCACCAGTTAACGTGCGACGTCCTCGCCAGGAAGCTCGAGCTGACGCAACAGCCCAGCATCGCGTAGCTGGGGGCGAGTATGTACCTGACGATCCGGAAGAGCGCGCGCATTAATATCTATTAAGTAATATCTATTTTCGCTGACTCTTTTCACACATCCTTTTAATTTTTCTTCCCTGTTTTTTCCTTATAAAATATATTACTTGGATATTTAAAATGTAAACTAAAAAATGACTACAAGTATAACAAATACGTGTAACTTTAGTGATAGATGAATAATTTTTGTAAAATCTCTCTTAAATCCCCGTACCATTTGGGATACAGATGCACGCCGACGAAGATCGCGGTTACCACGTGGCTCGCGGTGATGGCGAGATTTGGGCCGAGCCGTTGCACGACGATGGGCGCGAAACAGCTGGTGGCGGTGGCCATCAGATAGAAGAGCGCAAGGAGCATCGGTCCCAGACGGGGCTCGAACGCGCCCAAACCCGCCTGAAGCGGAAAGATGAGCAGAGTGGCGGCCGAGCAGCTCGCGTGGCCGAGCAACACGGCCACGATGTGGCGTATCACGACACCACGTCGCGGCCGGAGTCGTGCGGCCGGTGCCGTGCGAACCGCCGCGATCAGCCGGTGCACCGACGACGCGCCCGCGGTCGAGTTCATGGAGTCGCGTCGCCGCCACGGCAACGCCGAGATGCGTGTCGACCGGCAGGAGATCGGCGAGTATGCCGCCATGTGCTGGGAAAATGAGAGGAATCGAAGATACACGTGTGTAATGTAAAGTAAATGTCCCAATATAACCAGAACAAACAATAACACTTGCCTGGTTATTGGAACATTTATAATTTTTGCGTCACATTTCTGTATCGCCTCGATATCGCAATCAATTTTATTAATATTTCAAAGTTGCTACTGTTAATACTATCTTGAAAGATTTGTCTCAATACCTCCAACATGGCATCGTTTTCTCGCGAGCCGCCGCTGGTTCTCTTCCCGCGTTTGTGCGTATGCGGAGGCAGCGGCGGCAATCGTATCGGACCAAGACAACCGATGGGCGCCGGTTTAAACACCGGGCTCCCCAGTTTGTCCTTGTCCAGCTCGTGAAGATTCGGCAAGGACCCCATTATTTCCACTCCGCCGCTGTCACTCCGTGATTATCTGCGTTATCTCTTTACGCGCGATCGGGCACCACGCTCGATCTCACTGCAATCGAGTAGCCGTCGTCACGAACGCCGCTCTTCTCATCTGCGAGTTGGTCACCTAAGTGGAAAGGAAAGAAATTTCGTACGACGCACAGCAATATGGGGTATTTTTTGTGTAAGTAAAATTTTACATGGATTATATTCTTATGTACATTAGACTTAATTACAGTTTTTTGTGGAATTGTTTTTCTCAATTTTTATAACAATCGTGAATGAATTACAGCATTTCGAATCTGATCGAATCGATCAGATACTGTCGGATGAAATACAGCGCGCGCTTGCCATCCGCTGAAATGAGGAAATTGCCATTTATGTTGTGCGCATTGCATAATTCAATTGACGATTCTCGGGATTTGTGCCAATTACAAGATGGAAAAAAAAAAAAAAAACGGATAGGTAGATAAAAATCCGCGCGCCAGCCTTGAACGAGAACTTTGCGGAGCGCGAGAAACTCTACGCCGATAGTATAAATAAATGAATGCACCGGCAAGCGACCTTGGATGTCGCTTCGTCGAACAATTTCGTTTAATCACGACGATCCGATCCGCGATGATCGGCGGATTGAAAACCGGAAATGCAAATACACGAGGGTGTGGAAACGGGATCCGTAATTGCGTCACTCGCGATTTTAACAGATTTAATAGATCTAGCGGAATCTATAATAAATCTATTAAAAAAACAAAAACAAAAAAGAAACGCGAGGTTGTGCGAATGCGGTGATTATTATCTGTTTACGCAACAAGCGCTTGCAAATATCGAACACCTGCTTTACAATACACTCCTCCGTGACGTGCGTGGTCTCCATTATGAAATGATCTAACAATCGAAGATGGAGAACGATCATTGGCAATGTATCTAGCTTCCTGACATATTCTAATTACTTCAGATTTCTGCATATTAAATCGTGACTAAAGAAACAAGCATTTTGTTTAATGCGATCGACACTTACATTTGCATAGTCTTGAGTACTCATAAATAAGAATAATTTTTAAAATGCGAATCGCGGAATACTCGGCAACAAGACAATAGTAATTTATTATCTTATTTTTGTTTTTCGTAAAAACGTGAGTTTTACTCACGAGTCTGTTAAAATATTATTTTGTTCTGATACGTCGCAGTAAAAAAAAAAAAAAAGAGAGAACAAAAACTGCGAGGTTTGTACAAGATAACACTCGGGAACGGTGCCTGCGAGTGCTCCTCTTAAAGAACAAAACGTTGTCGAGAGGCCATTCACTGAGTCCATCGAAGAGTTCGATTATATTGAGAGGAACTTACAGGGGAAAGTAGACCTCTCGAGTTTTAAGGCAACTATACGGGTACTCATGCGACTTGGGGTTGACTCTTTTTTTTTTTTTTTTTACTTTAGCGAATCTTTATATGTTCGTTCATACATATCCTATCTTGCTTTCTTTTTTTCTTTTTTTCTTTTTTTTTTCTATCGGGTCTTTGTAACTTCGACGGCACGTGTGTCGCGTGCGGTTCGACGGCGGAATCAACATGTGGAAGTCTAACGAAAAAACCGAACGCGCTACGTAGGTGTAGCTGAAGGCGAGCGAGTTTCCAACATGTAAAACTACACCTGCGAGCGGCAGATCTCTCGCGAGAATTCGCGAGGGACTTAATATCGCCGCGTGCGTTATTATTTGTTACGCGGATGTGCATCTCGCGGCGTTGCGAGGCGTCACAGGGAGAGAGAAAATGCGGCCGATGCGACGCGGCGTTGAATCGATATTTCGTTTTTCAGCACTGTCCGCGCTCTCGACCTTGGCTATTATTCTCGTGTCGGCCCACGTAACGTTAAAGCTGCCGATAATTACGTGGGTTTGCGCCACCGAACCCGAGTAACGCGCAACAACGATTGGAAATGAGAGAAAAAAAAACACTAAACGCTGCAACGCTATCCAGCTACGCCTCGCGTGAACGCGCGATAGCCAATAAAAAGTGCAGACAATAAAATTGTGTTCACAAACTAACTAATTAGCGAGTATATCTTTAAAGGAAGGGAAAAAAAACCACACAATTAAGCGAATTAAAGTCTAATTATCGGTGTAATTCATCTGAGAGAAAATTGAAAAAAAAAAATAAAAAACTCCTCTATTCCGACACATCGCATTCAAATATTAATTAGATATTATTTCCACGTCTATAGGGAATGTAAATTACATCAACACGAGCCATCCGATCGAAAAGATAGAGCTATTTATCTATCTCTTTCACGGTACGTTACACGTGATAATAATGTAGCTTATTGGAGAATCACTCAAAGACAACGAAGTGATGAAGCATTTTATCGTATATACGACCGACTTGTATATTTAGACGGAGATCGTCAGAGGCGGTTTTAAATCTTACGCGGAGCAACTGCACACAGCGACGACAATAAAATATAGATCGTAAATACGGGAGCGGAGGCTTACGTTTTCGCGTTTAAATTGTCGTTGCGCGGCCGACAATCGACAATCGCCATCCTCTTCGGGGCGCTGCCAAAACTCAGCCAGTTGTCACACGACGGACCGTCATGGGGCATGATCACTGCACGTTAAACCGATCGTTGCTCTCATTTCGTGCCGGACTTTGGATGCGATGGACTTCGTCATTCGCGGCGCGAATCTCGCGTTCAAGCGTCGACGACACACGCGACGCTTCTTAAATTCTCACTTCGCGACACTCGCGGGATTATCAGAGCGATTCCGAGAATCGTCCTCGCGACTGTTCGCATTTCCGAATTTCGCGCGTCACTCCAATCTGTGAACTCGAACTTTTTTTTCTCTTTTTCCTCGAAGCTGACGCAGTCTCAGGAAGTACTCCGTTCGGCGCAAGAAGATCGCACACCGCGCGTTTCGGTTTGAGAATCAAATTAAATACAGACGAACAATTAAACTCCGAGACGGCGTTTAATTGTCTGCGAAATCTCAGAGTTCACCGGAAACAACGACGACAGAGAAAAAGAGAGAAAAAGTTAATCGCCATGAATCATGCGCGGATACATCAGCGTTGTAACACTTCGGGAGCCATTATTAAACGCGCGCGGTACATTGACACGAATGAATCGCGAAATATACGAAGGACACGACGACCGAAAGAACGCGCCGGAACCACTGACGTACGATCAATCGTCGGACTGTTGTCGCGGCGAAACGAGATCTCAAGCGGATTTAATTGACGTCTCTTTGTTTCTCCGCGAGTCGACGGTCCAGTGTGATTTCTTCATCGGGGAAACATAAACACCGCGTGCTACCTCGTTATTCTCACATTTCCGCTTGTGGCTTCCTCGCGTTCTTCCTTTTCGTCACTCGTTTTCTTCGCAACCCCCGTTTAGTCCCGAGATCGACAGTCACCCGGGATCCCGATTCGCGCTCCGCGATGACAGAATCCAGGTCCTGGGAAGACCGACGAAGGGACGACTCGCAACACGGCTTGATTCTCCGCACGGAATTCGGTGTCGCTCGGTTCTGCTCGAGTCAGCTCGGCTCGGCCTCCTCTCCTGATGGTCGATAATAGTGAGAGTGCGTACTGAACGCGCGCTCCTTTAATTCTCGCTCCGAATCTTCTCCCGAGTGTGAATTTCCTTCAAATCTCATCGTTCTGCGCGAAAAAGTTATCGAGATATAATCGATTCGCAAATGATCTCAAGCTATCGATAAAGACGCGGACATAGTTGCAACATCCGCTGGACAATTTGCCCTGCGGTCGTTTTCCGCAACGAAGTATGGCAGCACGTATTCACCGTGTCTCGATTTTAAAAATAAATGTAATTGATAATTTATGTAATGCCGCAAAATATGAAAAAATATATATCGCAAAGTAAAAATAATAAACTTTTTTAATTTTACCAGTACAATATGATAAATTTTTCTCTAAACCTCACATACATTTAATAACAGATTTATTAAAATTTATAACAAATTTATTAAAATATGCGAAAGTTTTGCGAAACGTTATATTAAACGACATCTCGCGCGACTCGCATTTGAAACGAAGACAAGCGAGTTCGAATTTAATTGGCATCGAAATCTCCTGTGGCTTGTTCAAAAATCAGGTCGGGGCCGCGCGAGGACGATATTAGATCCATAATCAGTATATCTCCGAGCCACTAATGATTCGCGCTTTTGCGGGGGGACGAAGGTTTCGCTCGCGAATCCAGCGGCCTTCCAACGTTATGCACGCGCCGCGGGCGTGCAGTTTGCGTCTTTCAATTCCGTGTCGTCGAGGGTAACGTCGATTGTTGCATCTGTCACGCGTGGCTGACACGTTCGATAGCGGAGGAGAATCGAGCGCCAACTTGAAAGCGGTTCGAGATATCTCCCTATCGACAGGGTGTAGATTTAATTAAATCGAAGGAAGCTGCCGTACTCTATTTAAAATAATAGCAAACAATTGAAACGATTAACTGAATATTTGCAATTTTTGCTTTCTTTTTCATATATGTGCCTTGATAAAATATAATTCACCGCGCGTTTTGTAAAACAGTTCTAGTTTTTTATTAATATTGTCGAGAACTAGTTTAGATTTTTTTTTACGAGTATATCAGGAGCAAATTGTGACGCGGTTCTTTAAAATCAAAAGCTCTGTGGTAAGAGTTGGCACACTTACTTAAAATGTTACTTAAAAAAAACATCAATAAAAAAAAATATTTTACAAGCGACATAACTTCTTCTTCGCACAACATCTAGATCGAGCGTACAAAGACACGCGTTTGCGAAAGAATGGAGCAGTGAATAATCGAGATATGTGATTAGTACCGTTTTTATCCTCCTCCGATGATCACATTTTCTGATTGGTGATCGCAATCGCGACAATAGAACATAGGCATGTCCTGTTCCTGCCTCTCAAGGAGAGACGTCGAACCGCCTTTTATTATTGCATATCAACGCACTTAACAGCCGTGGACATACGAGAGGCATTATGAAGTATGTCAATGTTACGACGATCGCATGCCAACTTACGTGCACATGTA